>CAUYRH010031889.1:0-17030 GCA_963574655.1 Perodicticus potto
GAGAGCTGGGTGGGGTCTTGCCTTGGTGTGTGCCACACCTTTTGGGGGCAAAACACGATTGTAAGAGGGACTTTACCCAACAAATGCAACCAGTGTAACATGGTTTCTTGTACCCTCAATGAATCCCCAACAATTAAAAAAAAATAATAATTAAAAAAAAAAAGAGTTGGAGAGAGCTAACTGCATGGAAAGTGAAAAAAAAAAGTAGAAGGGTACGTGGAGATAAGATAGCAGAGATGGGGAAGAGGTGTGTGTGTCACCACACTTAGAGGTTTCAAAGAATTGGGGAGCGTTTCCTTCCACAACTACTCTGCCCTGAGAAACGTCCCTGCTGGTATAAAAGACTCCATGGGATTGCTTTCTCTTTTGTCTTGTGATTTTTTTTTTTTTTGAGGTGAAATTTAAGTTTTTGTGTGAGTAGTACTATTATACCTATCTTGAGTGTCTTGCTTGTACTGTATCACGTCATACCTTTGTTTAATTCTTAATAAACTGTTCACTTGTTTAAAAAAAAAAATTAAACACACACACACACAAAAGATTCCATGGGATAAATTAAATCCAGGTCTCAATCGTTGTTGTCATCTTCCATGCAAACAGCTGGGCATGGTCACAATTTTATGTTTTTACTGTGCAGAAGAAACATCCCCAGGGAAATTTATCTGAAAGGCTTAACAATGGGAGGATTTCCAAATCATTCCTAGTGCACATCTCTGCCAAGGCCTTTCCTGATCCGGCTGAGACTCAGTAATACCCAATCTCTCTTTGAATAAAGAGTGGTTTTCAATGATGGAGGTAATAAATGTTCACTTTGGAAAATTTGAAAACCTAACAAACTAGAAGGTAAAAAATGCTGTATAATCCTACTACTGGAAGATAGTCACTGATAAGCATTTTTACCCAGATTCATTTGTTTATGCAGATACTCCAAGTTGTAATTATAATGCAATTCTTTTTTTTTTTTTTTTTTTTTTTTTGATACAGAGTCTCACTCTGTCGCCCTCAGTAGAGTGCTGTGGCGTCATCATAGCTCACAGCAACCTCAAACTCGTGGGCCCAAGCCACTCTCTTGCCTCAGCTTTCCATGTAGCTGGGACTACAGGCACCCACCACAACACCTGGCAATTTTTTTGTTGCAGTTTTCATTGTTTAGCTGGCCTGGACTGGGTTAGGACCTGTCAGCCTCAGTGTATGTGGCTGGCACCCTACCCACTGAGCTATGGGCACCGCCAATGTAATGCAATTCTTACATCCTTCTTTCTTCATTTACCCCTAGGTATTTTCTGTTATTATAAGTGATTGGTAAACATTGTTTTTAACAGTCACCTGATTAAAATCTTTTTTTCCTTGGTTTTCTTGCTATCTATCACAAATGACATCGCAATGAACTTTTTGGTGCAGTTTTTTCTACAGATTGCAGAATATTTACTTTTACTTTATTTATTTATAGATGCCTATAAATATAGTTAGTGGGTTAAAGTGGATAGATATTAATTTTTAAGGCTCTTGACTTTATTTTTGATTTTCTTCCTAAATAGATGCCCTTCCACTGGCAACACGTGGGTCCTTTTTGCTATACCCTTAATGGCACTATGTAGTATCATCTTAAGTTAATTACTAATTTCGTATTCTTTCAATTAATTTGAAAGAGTTAAAATATTAATTCTTAAAGACATTAAAGATAAACCAGCAAAAAAAAAAAAAACCCAAAAAACCAACGAGGGACAAAAATAATACAATAGTACAACCTAGCATTTCTTGAGTTCTTGCTATGGACTAAATGCCTTATGTGAACTACATTTCTCTGATCTTTTTTAGATAGATGTTAAGTTATGTCTAGTTAACAAATGAGTAAATAGAGGAACAGAAAGATTACCTAACCAGCCCAAATTTAAAAGGCCAGCATGCTTATCTTTTGTTTTCCTGAGACAGAGTCTCACTCTGTTGCCCTGGGTAGAGCGCCTTGGCATCATCTTACCTCACAGCAACCTCAAACTCTTGGGCTTAAGCAAAACCTCAGCCTCCCAAGTAGCAAGGACTATAAGCGCCCACTGTGACATCTGGCTAGTTTTGGCTAGTGTTTCTGTTTTTCGTAGAGATGGGATCTCACTCTTGCTCAGGTTGGTCTCCAACTCCTGAGCTCAAGCAGTCCACCTGCCCCAGCCTCCCAGAGTGCTGGGATTACAGGGGTGAGCCACTGCACCCAGCCCAATTTATCAATCTTTATTCATCCTATTTATAAATTGAGATGGTTTTACTTTCCTGGGTGACATAAACACATTCCAATTTTTTTCTTTCTCCGTCATGCCTTTACCATTTTTTCTGCCATGGTAGCCTCCTGCTTCTCCTTTGGGGATGAATCCTCACTTCTCTGAAAGCCTTTCCTGAAGTCTTCACCTTCTTGAATAATTCTCTCACCTCAGTGGTTCCATAGCCCTGTCATACTGGCAGCATTACTTGTGGGTGTGACTGTCTTTCCTTCTAAAGCACAGCTTTTACCAGAATACAGAAAATGTACCATCTTTTGTGAGGCCTTGTTCCCGCCTACCTTCCCTGGGTGGACCTGGACCAACACAAGGAATGTTTACATTGGCCATGGCCAACCTTGGGCCCCTTCTGTCTCTCCCAGACCTGCCTTATAGCCACGGACCACTGCCATCAAGGTTTCTGTTATTTAAAATACTTGTCTCCGGGGCCAGGCGCAGTGCCTCACTCCTCTAATCCTAGCACTCTGGGAGGCCAAGCTGGGTGGATCAAGACCAGTCTGAGCAAGAGCAAAACTCCATTTCTTAAAAAAACAAGAAAAGCTAACGGTTGTGGTAGGGACCTGTATTCCCAGCTCCTAGGTAGGCTGAGGCAAGAGGATCACTTGAGCCCAAGAGTTTGAGGTTACTGTGAGCAATGATGCCACAGCACTCTACACAGGGCAACAGAGTAAGACTTTGTCTCAAAAATAATAATAATAATAATAAAATAAATTAAAATAAATAAAATACTTGTCTTCAACAGTTTCTCTATCAAATTGGAAATCCTAGGACAGGAATTATTTTTTAAGAGCTCTCCAGGTGGTTTTAATATAAGGGAAAAAAGTCTGTTTTGGGGGAACGATTGGTTTGGTAGCTTAGTCTGAAAAGCTGGTGCTTCTGAATCACTGTCCATTACGCCATCATGTTTTATAGAGAAACCGTGCTGAGCAGTTTGATCAAAGGCCAATCATTCTGTCTCTCTGCAAGCACACGTCAGTAAAAGGGAAAAGAAAATTAACAAACTAATAAAATATTAGCAATGCATGGAGCGTGCTGATAATACGACCAGTAACACTAAAACTAATGTTTATTGACCATAGTATGTGCCCAGCACAGTGCCAATTGCTATATATGCATTATCTCTTTAAACCGAAAGCTGTGTTTATGCAGTAGAAGATAGTTACCTTCATTTTACAAATGAAGATCCTAAGATTTAGGGACATTAACTAATTTGACTGACACGACACAGCTGGTAGCTGTGGAACAGGTATTTAAAACAGGCAGATTGACTCCAAGTTTGCATGATTAGCCCTGAAGTGTGTGTGTCGGTGGTGGGGGAGGTTGAGGGGATGAATTTAGCCTAATGCTAAACCGTTAATGTTTAAATAGAAAAAATAAATAAAAAGGCAAAGGGTTGGTGTAACTTAATAAAGTTTGTTCTCATAGCCATATGCAGAAAAAACAAACACATCTCCTCAAACATCCATGAAACATTTATAGAATGGGTTCAATACTGGGCCCAAAATAATATATTAAAAACAGAAATTATGAAAACCATATTTACTAATGCTAATAAAGTTTAAAAAATAGCAAATTTTAATAATGTAAAAAGTCAGCAATTCTCCCAAACTCAAGTAAATCTTAAATGAGAAGAATCCTAAGTAGGATTATAGAGTGTATGTAATACAATGATAATGGAAGCTGTATGCTTAAAAAAATACTTTGGCATGCAGCCAGATGAATACTTTCTAGATGGAAATAGATGACATCTATCTTAAGCAATGTCTTTTATAAAAAGAAAGAATTAAAATAATCACGACACAGAGCTATTTCTTATAAGAAGATTTAAAAAAAACAGAGTTATCATTTTGGATACACTATGTGGTCAGCAAGTGGTCTCTCTCTGTGCCCTCCTAATGGCATGGAAATCCCAGGCAGGACGATAGCTAAGTCCTCCTTAGGATACATAAGTTCATATTTTTTTGTTTCTCCCTTCACTGTCTTACAAGGCCTTTCCTTGCAGAAGTCACATAAGGGGGTCTGACACTTAGAGGACTGATATCACCTCCCACATAGTATTTTGTGTTCTTTGAATTGATTGCAAGTTGGTAGACAAATTGTCCTGGTAAATTCGAGGTTTTGAACATAGAACAACTTATCTATAATTATTAAGATCTTCAAGCAATTTTATCTGTAAAATTGCCCTAAATGAGCATTTATATACATTTACGTTAATTTGTGTGTTTGTACTTGATACACACACACACAAAAGATGCTATGTCATCCACATTTCATGCATTCTTGGAACTGATTTTCTTCTCTCTTCCATGAAATTCTGTTAAATGATATTGCCTTTAATTACATCTGCAATTATCTTAAGGACTCCACCATAAAGAGTGTTGTGTCAGGCATTGAAAATTTCATTAATTTTGGTCACAGTTAATATTCCTACACTTGAGTAATAATGCCTTTTCAATACTTTTCAAAGCTTTCCTCCATATATTTTTTTCTGTCTTATCTGCTAGTAATACTCTACTCCTTTGTTCACCTATGATGATCATCTTCTAGAAGTTAAATTCTTTTCTGCATTTTCAGGGTATGATAATACTAGTATTTTCCTTTCAGTGGGGCAACATTCTCTGATTCTTTTCTTGTGTCTTAAATGATTGAATAACTTTGTAGCGAATGTTTATATTTTCTACCTTCTATCAGAGTGTGCGTGCATTTTGTCTCCACTCGAAGTGGGAGCGTCTGAAAGGAGGTTCCCTGTTGGAGGTTTCGGTGTCCCCCAGGCAAATCTGCACACAGGTATCTCCGTGTATTACAGTATTTCGTGTCTATTAGCTGCTCAGTTAACATGCACATACATTAAATGGAGAAACAAACGGTGCCTACTATCTTTTGGAGGCAACTTTTCCATTCTCAATTTTTATTTCCTTGACTTGTGTGCATATGACATGTCTAATTCAGGCACCTTTGTGACAAGTGTGTTCTACATCTGGTCTGAGCACGTGGTACTAGTAGGATGATTGCAAATATGATTCCTTCGTGAAACTTAAGTTGTTGTTTTTAAATTAACTTGGGACTTTGCAAAAACACAGGAGGGTTATGCAAATAATAATATGTGGTATCTAGTCTCCTAAACAATTAATTTAAACTTCCCTCTCTAAGCCTCACCTCCTTGTGTGAGATAGATTTTACAAATTCTTCATGTAGTTTAATATTTGTCTTTCATTTTCTATAAAGACTGAGCCAGACGTATGATTTATTTAGGCTTAACATCTCTCTCTCTCTCTCTCTCTCTCTCTCTCTATATATATATATATATATATGCAGTTTTGGGCCGGGGCTGGGTTTGAACCTGCCACCTCCGGTATATGGGGCTGGCGTCCTACTCCTTTGAGCCACAAGAACTACCCTGATCTCTCCTTTAATTTGAAAGTGTCTTTGTTGCCCATGAAAGTGGTTATAAGCTGGACTAGAAATGCAGCAAGCTTAATGGGCCTTCAAACTAAAGAACAGACTGTCTTAGTCTCTTTTGTTGCTATAAAGGAATAACAGAGGCTGGGTAATTTATAAAAAAAAATAGAGGTCTGTTTTTCTCATGGTTCTGCAGGCTGCGTAATCAGAACTCTGCATCTGCTTCTGGTGAGGCTATAGGCTGCTTCCAGGCATGTCAGGAGGTGAAGGGGAGTCAGCGTGTCCAGAGATACATGGTGAGCGAGGAAGCAAGGGGGAGAGAGTGAGTGGCCAAGCATGGTTAGCAGTTCTCTTGGGAGCTAATAGAGTGAGAATTCTCTCACCCTCACCCAATGAAAGGATTATCTATTTGTCATCGTCACCCCGACCCTTTCTATTCACCCTCACTTCCAATTCTGGGGATCAAACTTCAACATGAATTTGGAGCGGGTCAAACAAATCCATCCAGAAAGATGTAAAATCTCATTTTATGACATTATAGTAGCCTCCCTGAATTCGCCATCGAGGAATGTGACTCTCACATGCACAGAATCATTTTGGGTGAGCCTGCAAGTTCCTTCCTTTGAAGAGATGCCAGTGAACTTGCTCTTGCCTTTCACACTGTTCCAGTTCAGTGCTCATGAAGATTTAGCAAAAGCCTCAATCACGGTTCAGATGCTCCTCAACTTGCAATGGGCCCAGGCCCCCCAGTCAACTCACTGTAAATTGAAAATGCATGGAATACCCTTAATCTATGGAACATCACAGCACTTAGCCTAAACATGCTTATAATACTTACATTAGCTTGTAGTTGGGAGAAATAATCTAACATAAAGCCTACTTTAGAAAAAAAGTGTTGAATATCTCGTGTAATATATTGAATACTATACTGAAAATGAAAAGCAAAAGTTTTTCCCCCCACCATGAAGTCAAAAAATCATGAATAGAACTATCGTAAGTTGGGGATCATCTGTGTGCTTTAAATCAGGCTAAGATTCTGATGTTAATCTTAATTCTTGGTTGCTTGGAAACATCGGCAACTTCACCCAGAAGAACAGACCATTTTGAGGAAACAGGAGGCTTTCCGGGTGATGGGGTCAGTCTTTTTGTAGCATCATTAATTCTTCCTGCAGAATTTTTCTGCTCAAATTCTTTCTGCACACCCAACATTGGCCTCTCAAATAAACCACTCCACTTCCCTGGGAATTATTCTTTTTTCCATTAAGGCAGGACAAGGAGAGAAAGAATTATGCATTACCTTATTGGATGTGCCCACGTTTGTGTGAAATTCATCTGCATCATTCTGTCTTTTTGCCTTTTTTTAGTTGGTAATTCAAACTGATTTTCAGTTCTCTGTGGAACTACGTGTTATTTAACGCTCCATACAAAGTGGAATTTACGTACCTCTATGTATTCCCCATTTGCATTCATCCAGTGAATAAATACAACTTATTCTTGTGATTGCAGAGTCATTTACACGAACATGCAACTACTTGCAGGAATCTTCCACTATTAGGAAAGATCATCTTCATTCCATTGCTTTGGAAGAGAACAGTTCTCTGAAATATCCCTTATCCTTTATAGTAGATTTTTTTATTGTTTACAAAATATTCTCTCTCCTCCTTCTGGTGTGGGGGGAAAATACATTAGAGTTAGGCTGGGACACATGACCAGCTCAATGAAATACAGTGGACGCTCCAGGACCGACGTTCCTATCAATCCGCTGGCACTCCTGCCCGCTGCGAGGAGACAGGGTGCCTTCCCGAGGGACTGCGCTTTCATCCTGGGGCTTTGAATAGGGGGCAGTTCTGAAACTGACTTATTGCCTGCAGTGAGTCCCAAAGATCCTAAATATTAGGAGGCCAATATTTGTACTTGTGGCTGCAAACCTCTGAGACCTGAGGTTGTTTCTTACGAAGCATTTTCACAAGGGATGTTTGTACAGTGCCAACTGAGAACTGGTATAGACCAGGAGCTGCTCTCTGCCTCCCATTTTTACCTTTCCAAATTGGGCTCTTTATGGCTGTCATCCTTGTGTTGTTTCACTTTTGTATAGTGTGTGTGTGTGTATATGTGTGAGACCATTGGGGGATGTAAGTAGCATTTCTTCTTAGCTCATAGATGTCTGGAAAAACAGGTAGATCTGACGTCTTCTGACTGTCTCCTAAGGGAAAATATTTTGAATATTTGCAACCAGGGGGGTTGACTGTGATAGAGGATCTTATTATTCGGCAAATGTTCCCTCCCTTGTCATCCCCCATGTGAAGAGAATACTGCTGAGCCCCAGCAAAGCCTGTCTGGCCATGTGGCTTGCTATGAACAAGGGAATATGGAAAGAAGTGAATGTGGCAGTTCCAAAGGAAGGGTTCTGCCCTCTTTCTGGCCCTTGCTCGCATCATAACAACAGGATACCCGGGGCCAGAGGCTCCTTTGACAGGCCCTAGGAAGGCTAGGAAGGCGCGTTACCTAAACCAATAGAGCAGCCCACGCCAACTGGAAGATCTGTGAGTCGGGGAACATGTGTTGTTGTCATCAACTGAAATTTCGGGATGGTTTTGCTATCTATGTGGCACTATTGCAGCAAAAGCTGTCCTGATGTCTTTGAAACAAAGGGGTGGGGGCTGATGTTCACAGATCGTTAGCATTTGAGCTAATCGTATTTCTGTTCAGACAGCTACACGTAGAAAATATGAACCTCAAAGAAGGCTTATTCTGGAAATAATTAAGTAAATTAGAAACAACCATGCTTGTTCTAAGAAAATTCTGCTATGTACCACACAAAATGTAACATTAAAAGTAAAAACAGAAAAGAAATGCAAAGCAATTCTTGCAAAGCAGCTTCTCCAAGGATCCTTGACAGACTGTTTCCCTCTCTTCTGAGGACTGAGTGACAGCCAGGGTGCTCCTCTCAGGTACTCAACCCGTTGGTGTCTTTTCCAGGCAGTCAGTATTTTGATAATTTCTTTGCATTATTGCATTCATTTGTTCAAGAGCCAGAATATTTGAATATGCATATTTTTAATTGCAACTAGAGCTGTGGATGTACACATTTTGTAGATAACTTGAGTATAAGGCTTCTGCTTTTAACCTCAGTCTCAAGAACACGTATTTTTCTTCTGTTTTGTTATCCATCTTAGTCTTTGATTTGGTGGTACCCTGGGGGATGCTTGTTAGAATTCTTACTGAGGTCCACTGGTATGTTCTCCTTCTAGCCCTGTGCAATGAAATAAATCTGCTTGCTCACTTTGTCTACGTAAGTTTTCTACACAGGGTTGGCCAACCTCACTTAGCAGGTGGCGATACCAGGCTATTGTAGCCTATTTCTGGAAATAGAATTAGAGAATTAAGAAATGGTGTCCTGGGGTGGTGCCCATGGCTCAGTGGGCAGGGCGCCGACCCCATATACCGAAGGTGGCAGGTTCAAACCTGGCCCTGGCCAAACTGCAACAAAAAAATAGCTGGGCGTTGTGGCGGACACCTGTAGTCCCAGCTACTCAGGAGGCTGAGGCAAGAGAATCGCCTAAACCCAGGAGCTGGAGGTTGCTATGAGCTGTGTGATGCCATGGCACTCTGCCGAGGGTGATAAAGTGAGACTCTATCTCTACAAAAAAAAAAAAAGAAGTGGTGTCCTTGTAAAGATAACCATGTTGGGATAAGCACTAGGTTATTGTATGGAGCAACAGCCACCAACTTTTGTTGGTGCAGAGATGGCACAACAAAAGTCGGCCCCAAAACATTTATGCTACTTTTGCTTTAACTTAAATAACATTATTAGTAAAATTATAAGCAAAATATTGAGAAAATAAAATAATATATAACCTGTATAAGGCAGAAAACAAAACAGACATCACAGAAGCATAAAAAGATTATAGTATTACAAATAAGCCCAAATCTATTACTTACTTTTCTTTGATTTAAAAAACATGTTAATGAACAATTTCATTAAATTTTTCTAAATTTCAATAGATTCAGAGAGAACGAATGGTTTTTTGACACCTGGATGAATTGTATAGTGATGAAGTCGGGGTCTGTATTGTACCCATCACCCAAATACCATACATTGGTCCCAGTAGGTAACTCGTGATCCCTCACCCCTCTCTCCTTCCTCACCCCCACCCCTGATGAATCTCCGAAGTCCACTGTACCACTTTGTATGAATGTGTATAACCGTCACCTGCCTCCCATTTACTAGTGGGAACATGTAGTATTTGTTTTTCCATTCCCAAGATACTTCACTTAGGATTACAGCTTCCAGGTCTAGCCAAGTTGCTGAAAAGACATCATTTATCTTTTTCATGGTCTCCTGCATTTCCTTGATCTACTCATCAGGGCATTTAAGGTTGATTCTGCATCTTTGCGAATGTGAGTCATGCTGTGATGAATGACTACACGTGTCTAATGATATACGACTTCTTTTCCTCAGGGGCAATGTCTAGCAGTGGGATTGCTGGATCAACGGGTGGTATGTCCACTTTCAGTTCTTTGAGGAATCTCAGTATTTTCCACAGAGGTTGTACTAATTTACATTCCCACCCACAGTATGTTAGGGTTCCCTTTTCACCACATCTGTCTCAGCATCTATGGTTAGATTCCTTTTTAATAATGGCCATTCTGATGGGGGAAGGTGGTGTCTCCTTGTGATTTGAATTTGCATGTACCTGATGATCAGGGATGTTGAGCAGCTTTTCATGTTTGTTGGGCATTTGTATCTCTTGTGAAAAGTGTTTGTTCACGTCTTTTCCCTGATATTTAATGGCATTCTTTGTTCTGTTTTTTCTGGCTGACTTGTTTGAGTTCCTTACAGACTCTTGGTATTAGTTTTTTGTTTGGTGTGTGCCTTGCCTGGATTTTCTCCCATCCTGAGGCTGTCTGTAGGCTCTGTTGGTGTTTCTTTTGCTGTGCAGAAACTTTTTAATTTAGTCAAGTCCTTTTTATTTATTTTTTTGTGCGTGTGTGTTGTATTTGATTTTAGGATCTCAGTCACAAATTTGTTGCCTGTGTCAATGTCCAGAAGAGTTTTTCTTAATTTTTGTTCTTGAATTTTACAGTGTCGGGTCTTACATTCAAATCTTTAACTGATCTTGGATTAATTTTTGTGTATGGTGAAGCACAGGGATCCAGGTTTATTCTTCTGCATGTGGCTCTGCATTTTCTTAGAACTGCCTATTGAATAGGCATCCTTCCCCAGTGTATGCTTTCTCAAAGATCAGTTGGTTGTAGGTGTAAGGTTTTAGGTCTGCAAACCCATCGCTTATGACAACAAATAATAAACAGATTTATTTTGCTTTTTGTTTTTTCTTTTTCTTTTCTTTCTTTTTTTTTTTTTTTGAGACAGAATCTTACTCTGTGCCATGGCATCAAAGCTCACAGCAAACTTATGGGCTTGAACAATTCTCTTGCCTCAGCTTCCCAAGTCGCTGGGACTACAGGTGCCCACCATAACACCTGGCTACTTTTCTATTTTTTGTAGAAATGGTGTCTTGCTCCTGCTCAGACTCGTCTGGAATACCTGAGCTAAAGTAATCCACACACTGTGTGGTCTTCCATACTGCTAAGATTACAGGTATGAACCAACACAACTGGCCTAATAAACAAATTTAAATATTAACATCTATAAGTGGGTTAGGTGTGGTGGCTTAAGGCTGTGATCCCATCAGTTTGGGAGGACAAGCAAGCAGGAGGATCGCTTGAGGCCGAGAGCTAGAGATCAGCCTTTGTAACATAGTGAGACCCTGTCTCTACAAACTCCCCAAAATATTAGCCAAGCATGGTGGTGGCATGAGCCTTTAGTCTCAGCTACTTGGGAAGCTGAGTCAGGAGGATCACTGGAGCCCAGGGGTTGGAGGTTGCAGCGAACTATGATCACACCACTCCTCTCTAGCCAGAGTGAGACCCTGTCTCAAAGCAAAATTCCTAAGTGATTTTTGAAAAAAAAAGCAAAATTTAAAAAACCTAAATAGTAACACAGAAAGTACGAACAAGCATGATAGGACGAATCAAGCAAAAATAAACAAATATCCAAAGCACTAAACATTGAAATGGATAGAGGGGGTCATTTTATAAGTCTGTTATGCACAATCTACAAATAATCATATACTGAACAGCATATAATCAAAATCTATCCACAGAAACATTAGACATGAATGGAACGTGATGACAATAATACCAATAATGATAAAACTAGTGCTTATTGACCATATTATGTGCCTGGTACAGTGCCAATTGCTGTATTTCTCTTATCTTTTAATCTAAAGCTATTCTTATGAATTAGGGGGTATTTGTTTTATAAATGAAGACACAAAACTTTAGAGACATTAACCAACTTGACCAAGATCACCACTGGTAAGAACAGAACCAGGATTTAAAACAGACAGGCTGATCCTTGATAACCTTGACAAAATATAAGGGGGGTAATTGAAAGGAAGAATTTGGTCCAACTCTGAATATGCAATGTTTAAGCAAATAAAAATAAATTCTAAGGCAAAAGATTGGTATAAAATTGTTTAATAAATTTTATTTATTTTTCATGTATGGAGAACTTATCTTGTGGTGAAGCATCCATGAAACATTTGCAGAATGGGTTCAATAATGAGCTAAATATAAAATGTTAAGAAACAGAAATTAAATAAACCACATTTACTTATGATAATAGAATTACAAATTAATTTTTAATTAGTTAAAAATAATTATAAGTTTTAATCATATGAACAAATCATCAAGTCTCCACAAATTCAATCTCTTCTTTAAAAAGTCACAAATCTCAACTAATGGAGGGAATCCAAAGTATAATTATAGTTATATATAATTCAATGAAAATAGAAGAAATATATTTAACAAAGAACTTTGATATGTAGTCAAACAAGTACTTAGAGGCAAATTCATATCTTAAGTATTTATTTAATAGGAAAGAACAAACCAGAATCACAACAAGCTATTTTTTGTAAGATAGAAATGAATACCATTTTGAAATAAAAGAAATATAGAAAGAAATGAATTAATAAATTAGAAACCAACAAAAGCATATAAATTACTGAATAATATAAATCGATTCTTTTTAAAAAATTAAAAATAACGTTCTTTTAGAGACGAGTCTTGCTGTGTTGCTGAAGCTAGAGTGTTGCGGGCAGTCATAGCTTCCTGCCAACTGGAGCTCCTGGCCCAGGCCTCCTCCCCCCTCAGCCTCCGGAGCAGCTGAGACCACAGGCATGGACCCCCACACTGGCCTGATTCTTTAAAATTACAAAAATATGTACAACTTTGTGAAAGGTAATTAAAATGAGAAGAAAAATTAGATCCTTAGAATTAAGAATGATAAATGAGATAGGAGAGTATAATATAACGCTTGCTCAAACATTTCAAAGAACTAGTTGCTTTCTGGAGAAATATAAATGATCAAAATTGGTACAACATTGATAAAAACTACTATAGCTTATAATAAAAATAGCCATAGAATGAATTAATCAACTTGCCAAAAATTTGCTTTTCAAATAAAGGTTTATGTGTGAGTCTAGCAAATTCTCAGGAAACAGGTAACTTTTATGTTATGTAAGCTAAGAATAAATAACAAAAAGGTGGAAGACTCCCTAATGATAAATCCTGGCAATGACAGCAAACAGCAATCCACAAATGAAAAGACCCAGCACTTAAGAACACATACTGAGGGTGTCAAAAAAATGTATACACATTGTAAGAAAGGAAAGAACTTTAATAAAATTGCAATACTCAATATATACCAATGAGAAAAGATGGATACAAGCCATGATTGAGCACCTCCTGTAACTGCAGATGTCACATGTGACTTGAGTATTACAAATTTAATACAGATTTTTTTCCTTTCTTAACATGTGCATGTGTTTTTTGGCTCCCTCTGTGTGTGTCTGTAAAGGTTCCCCAGTGTTCTTGAGCACGTAGAGTGTGTGTTTGCTGTGCTGTCATCACCAAGGTTTACTATTTGGGGGAAGTTTTCAACTGCTTGATATTCTCATTTAGCTTATACATCATGACAGTTATCTTTGTCTATATACGTAGTATACACATATATATTCGATAATTTTAGAGCCAGTTAAAGAATAGCAGCAGTGGATTAATCCCTAGTATCTCTCCCATGCCTGGCCTCTGGTGCACTCTCAGTAGTTCAGCAATAACCAGCTCGGCAACTATTACTTGGGTCAAGGGAAGAACTCAGGGACTTCAGAACCTCCCCTTCTGTAACAAACCCCTTTCCTTCCCCTTCTGGGTCCAGTTGTGACGTAGCCCATTGAGTATTCCCTGTCTCTCTTGCACGCCCCTATTAATATATAAAGGAGCCAGCCACTGAGACCCTCTCTCGGAGCCTCTGGTGTTAGGGCTCACGCCAGGTCCACCTCTCAGCAGGAGAAGGAGCTGCTTGGGTTCTACTGTTTGCTTCCAAGTGTTGACTCCTGTCTCACCCTGTCAGTCCATGCTCCAGCAACAACAGGAAAATGAAAAAATTGCTCACCATCCCCAAGGCAAGTTTATCAGAGGAATGTTTATATTTAGAAAGTATATTTTCGAAATTTGCTTTAATAAGTTGAATAATCTCAAGATATGTTGAAATGGTGTTAGATGAAATTCAAAGCCTATTGCTGAAGATGTTTCAGGAACCAGTGAATATTTTCTCAGTACAATAAGGAACTCATTTAGAAATCCCCTGTCAGTATCCTAATAATGAAAGATGGAAGTCTTCTATTTAAAATCAGTAACAAATCCAGGATGCTCAGTGTTACTATATGAAGCAGAAAAGAAATTATGCCCATTTGACAATCATATGATCTTGTGAAAAATTATACACTTGAAGTTCTTTAATTCAGTTTTGATAAAAATTGAAGTAAAATCAGAAACTACACAGTGGCTGAATCTTTGAGAACTTGGTGCACTCCATTGTACTAACCCTAATATTTAGGAATATAGGCACTGAACTAGCTATTTGTTACATTTAAGAAAAAGAGCAGGAAGTAATTAAGTTGTGGCTACCCTGAAGACTCTGAAACAGGATAGGGTGAAGGTCCTTCCCAGAAGATTGTTATTTATTCTGTACCTTTAAATTTTTTTATCGTTTAGTTGCTACATAATAATTGTGCATATTTATGGGATACATAGTTTCCATAGATGTTTAGATACCAACAATGCAGAGTGATCAAATCAGGGTAATTTGGGTATCAATCACTTTATCCATTATCATATCTTTGTTGGGAACATTTAATATCCTCTCTTCTAGCTATTTGAAAATAAGCAATAAGTTATTGTCATCAGAATATTGGACCATGGCTAGGTTGTTTCCAAGAAGCTCTCCTGTGAGAATCCAGTTGAAATTCAAGGACTAATTAACAGAACTATTAACTTTGAAACCTGAAACTATAATGCTCTTTGAATTTTTTGTTATAGAAAAAATGTTTTCTTTTTCTTATATACACGTCATGTGAAGTTAAAATTTCGATGTTGAATACATGCTTCAGTACAATGATCTGTTATCATATAGAGTAGTAGAAAACCCCATTTTTCTACTTGCATCAGTTATAGAACAAGGAATCTAAGTACTGATTGTTACACAAACATTTTATTTATTTATTTATTATTATTATTTTTAAATCATAGTTGTGTACATAAGTGCAATCAAGGGGTACAATGTGCTGGTTTTCATATACAATCTGATCTATTTTCATCAACTGATTAGCATAGCCTTCATGGCATTTTCTTTGTTATTGTAAGAAGACATTTGTATTCTGCATTTAGTAAGTTTCACCTGAACCCTTCTAAGATGCACCATAGATGTGGCCCCACCAATTACCCTCCTTCCACCCCAAACTCACCCTTCTCCTCCTCTACCTTACTCCTTTCCCCATATTCTTGTGGTAGAGTTGGGTTATAGCCTTCATATGACAGCTATAAATTAGCTTCATAGTAGGGCTGAGTAGATTGGATACTTTTTCTTCCATTCTTGAGATACTTTTCTAAGAAGAATATGTTCCAGCTACATCCATGTAAACATGAAAGAGGTAAAGTCTCCATCTTTCTTTAAGGCTTCCATGGTATATATGTACCACAGTTTATCAATCCATTCGTGGGTCGATGGGCACTTGGGCTTCTTCCATGACTTAGCTATTATGAACTGGGCTGCAATAAACATTCTGGTACAGATGTCTTTGTTATAATGTAATTTTTGGTCTTCTGGGTATATAACTAGTAAAGGAATTATAGGATCGAATGGAAGGTCAATTTTTAGATCTCTAAGTACTCTCCAAACATCCTTCCAAAAGGAACGTATTAGTGTGCATTCCCACCAGCAGTATAGAAGTCTTCCCTTTTTTCCACATCCACGCCAACATCTCTGGTTTTGGGATTTTTTTATGTGGGCTAATCTTACTAGAGTTAGATGATATCTCAAAGTAGTTTTGATTTGCATTTCTCTGATGATTAAAGATGGTGAGCATTTTTTCATGTGTCTGTAGGCTGTACACCTGTCTTCTTTAGAGAAGTTTCTCTTCAAGTCCTTTGACCCCCCTGAGATGGGATCACTTGTTCTTTTCTTGCTAATACGTTTGAGTTCTCTGTGGATTCTGGTTATTAAACCTTTGTCAGAGGCATAACCTGCAAATATTTTCTCCCATACTGAGGGCTGTCTGCTTGCTATACTTACTATGATCTTGGCTGTGCAGAAACTTTTTAGTTTGATCAGGTCCCAGTAGTGTATTTTTGATACTGTTTCAATTACCTAGGGAGTACTCCTCCTAAAATATACACCCAAGCCAATTACTTCAAGAGTTTTCCCTGCACTTTCTTCCAGAATTTTTATAGCTTCATGTCTTAAGTTTAAATCTTTAATCCAGTGAGAGTCTACCTTAGTTAATGGTGAGAGGTGTGGGTCCAGCTTTAGTCTTCTACAGGTCACCAGCCAGTTCACCCAGCACCATTTTCCAAATAGGGAGTCTTTTCCCCACTGAATGTTTTTAATTGCCTTGGAAAAGATTAAGTAATGGTAAGTAGAGGGATTCATCTCTTGATTCTCTATTCTGTTCCAAACATCTACCTCTCTGTTTTTGTGCCAGTACCATGCTGTTTTGATCACTATCGATTTACAGTATAGTGTGAGGTCTGGTAGCATGATTCCTCCTGCTTTGTTTTTATTTCTGAGTAATGTCTTGGATATTTGAGGTTTTTTCTGATTCCATATAAAATGAAGTATTATTTTTTCCAAGATCTTTAAAATGTGACAATGGAGCTTTAGTAGGGATTGCATTAAAATTGTATATTGCTTTGGGTAGTATAGACATTTTAACAATGTTGATTCTTCCCAGCCATGAGCAT
>CAUYRH010031891.1:0-48451 GCA_963574655.1 Perodicticus potto
TCTTCATACAATAACTAAGAAAATGACATGATGGCTATGTCAAACAGTTTGATGAAAATGTTTCAGATTGTATATGAAACCAGCACATTGTACCCCTTGATTGCACTAATGTACTCAGCTATGATTCAACAATAAAAAAAAGTATTAAAAAAAAAAAAAAAAAAAAAACTTCTGTTTAACTTCATGCTAAGTTGAGGAAGAGATTCATAAGGTTTTTTGGGAAAAGGATGGGGAGTTCTAGGAATTGAGGATTCCTTCCCCTTTAAAATCATAGAGAGTAACTTCCAGAGGTTACTGTAGCATTTGTTATCGTCACAGTATGGGAGCTCCTTTTAGGATGCTAACATGTTACAGGCAGGGGACAGTGACCAAGGAGAGTAACCCAAGGTCACGTTTCATGGCCATCTTGGTTCTGGTTTTGGCTACTCCTCTACCCATTCCTGTTTCATGAAAGATCTTTGTTCAAGCCTTATGGCCCTTTAAGCAGCACCTGCTGTGACCCTTGCCCACACTGTGGAAGACTTGCAGAAACCCCAGGCAGCTGTTGTTTTAAGTCACTCAGCTGTGTGGGGGGTGTTCACTCTTCTGCCCTAATTGCCTGTTATTCCCCCCCTTGACATTATGTGACATCTGCACTGGGCTGCTCTCCCCTCCCTGGTGATTTGGAGCCATGATGAATATGTACCCTCTGCCCTTATAGAGTGTTAACTTATTCAAATGAGCACACAAACAAATCTGGACCTTTTTCTACAGAATAAGTGACCTGGTAGTTAACCCCTGGATTTTGAGAAATTCATGATGCCTCAAGTCAGCTGGACGATTCGACTACTCTCTCCGTTTTGCTTTGCCTTCCAGTAATATTCCTGCAGCCTTACGATCTGTCCCTTTAAGTACATTGCTAAGGAAAGAATCTAATCATGTGCTCTAAATAATGGGAACATGTTCTGAGAAATTGTTGGGTAATTGTTTCTTTGTACAAATAGCATAGAGTTCACTTACACAAACCAACCTGGTGTCGCCTACTGCACACCCAGTCAATCTTGGGTAAATCCTATTACTCCTAATCAACGAACTGGTACAGCGTTACTATACTGAATGCTGTAGGCAATTGTTTTTGTTTCAAAACTTATCCAAACATAGAAAAGGCACAATAAAATAGGGTATTCTGATCTTATGGTGCCACAATTGTATATGGGGTCCATCACAAACAGAAACCCAGTCCATGATCATACGTTCACACATATGTTCATACATATGAACATACATGTACGTGTGTACACACACATACATATTTAGTTGATCCTCATGACTCATGGATACTGCATTTGCAAATTTATTGGAGAAAATGTATTTGTTACTCACAAACATTCATTATGTTTTAGTGGTGCTGTGCAGACATTTACAGAGCGGCAATAATATTGAGTCACCCCATATGCACATTCTCACCTCAGATTTAACAAAGCCTTTTCTCGATAATTTCTAAGGTTAAAATGGACTTCAAACATAGTGCTAATGTTTTTCTAGTATTCCCAAGTGCAAAAACTCTGTACTCGTACCTACACCTAACCCAGAAAATATGTGTGAAAATAAGCTTCCCTGAGACATGAGTTGCCGTGCTGATGGCCCTGAGTTCAATGTTAATAAATCAACAGCACCTATTAATTAAATTCAGCGTCTTTAAACAAAAACACATATAAAACAAAGTTATCCATTTTGTGACTGAAAAAAGTATTATAACCAGAGGCTGACAGGAATGAAACCTGTCTTCCTCCAGAAACCACGGTGGAGAATTCACTAATCTGACGTCGGTGGTGGTAAAAGAAAGGCTTCAGGCAAATTAAATTGAACGGAGTTTATTTCAGCAAATCACAAGTAGAGAGGTTCAGAGAACTCAACTGTGATAGATGGGCAGTGAGTATTTATAGAGAGAATATAGATAAAGAAATAACTTGATTGGTTATAACTTGGTGTTGGTCTCACTTGAACATGGTCAAGTTGGCTGAACATAGATGGCTGCCTATGATTGATACTCGGACAATCATCTGCTTGTGATTGGCTGATGCCCCGCTGTTTGTTACAAACATTAGATTCCTCAGTGAGGTTTTGTTTACTAAGTTAGGAGCTAAAAGTATGTAGTTAGCATTAAGTCAATGGCCTCCTATTTAGTGAACTGGAGGGTGTGTTAACTTTGTAGAACATAACTACCACCAGTAAAAAGAATTTTCTTTTTTGTTGTTTTTTTGAACACAATTTTTCTCAACTGTGTAGAGTTCTCTGGTGTCAGAGCTCACAGCAACCTCAAACTATTGGGCTCAAGTTATCCCCTTGCCTTAGCACTCAGGTAACTGGGACTACAGGCAGACGCCACAACACCTGGCTATTTTTTAGAGACAGGATTTTGCTTTTGCTCAGACCCGTCTGGAACTGCTGAGCTCAGGTTATCCACCTTCCTTGGCCTCCCCGAGTGCAGGGATTACCAGAGCAAGCAACCAAGAATTCTCTATTTAGACACACACATACATTTTCTCGTCTCTAAATAAATCATTTGTGCTTCTATTTTTCTTTATAAAACTAACCAATAATTACCATTTCTAGACTATTCCCATCCTTATACACATGCATTTGTTTGTCCTAAATGTGGTTTTTCTTTCTTTCCTATATCTACCTTCAAGTTAAGTTAGTGTTTTAACTAAATCAGCTTTAAAAAAATAGCAGTTGATTAGAATTAGATGATGGATTAAGTTGTGTGAAATATGGGCTTTTGTTCATGGTTCAGGGCTTCAAAGGAAAATGAAATTAGCATAGTTAATTTTGGATTCCAATCATAATGCAAATTTCCCACATAAAGATTTTTTAGAATATTGAATATAATATTCTAAAAAGTGGTCCATGTCATAGCAGAATGACAATGATCAAGATGCTTGGTACTGACAATTAATTAATATATGGATAATATTTATGTATTTTACAGAAATTTTCTCTTAAAATTCTTCTGTTAATCTAAAATAGAATGCTAATCCATTATAATTATTACCATTTTATGAAAGCTTATACAGGCTTATGTTCATCAGCAAAAGTATATGTAAGGTTCCTTTTTTGCATTTGTGGTTTTTAAAAATCTAAGATAAATAAATATTGAATGATCTTTTTGTTAAGTGTCACTGTCTTCAATTAAATTAGTAGCGACTATTACTTATTTGTAAAAAATTAGAAGACTCATACACTCCATCATTTTCCTAACACCTTTTTCATGGAAACAATATTAGTTAGTATGTTGATATAGTATGCTTTGTTCTTAACTAATCAAAAATTTTGAATTTTTAAATACTTTTCGAGATTGTGATGATGTCCCTTTATAAGATCAACCTTATGCTGATAAGTAATTTATATGTACTAAAATACTATAGAGTTCCCTTTTTCTCAACTTACACTAGTTACTACTTTCTTGGTAGCATGATTTATTTCCACTTTAGAGAGACTCTGACTGCCAAATCCAACCTTTATTAGCATGTTTACAAATGGAATAGTCCAGAGGGAAGGATTCATTTCTTGGCAAGAGAATTTACTAGGTAACGCTAAAATGTCCCCGAATCTCTTTAGCTTCTTCTTTATAAATTTTTTGCACACCAAACAAGCATTACTGAAGCTAATATTTTTAAATAGCAGTGTGGATTAATATATCTTAAACTTCCAAAGGCATTACATTTTTTTAATTCAGACTAGGCATTACACAATTTTAATAAGGTTGCTATCTGTTTATGTAGATACTCAGCAGCACAAAATGTAAAAAAGAATTATTAAAGATAAAGTTTATTGCCTATTGCATGTTTTTGTGGATATGATTTTTAATCTTTTTAAGAGGGTGTGTCAACTGATATATCCTCAAATGTAAGATCATCTTTGAATAATAAGGTCAAGTGTATAGAATGGTACGTGCTTTTGATCCCACCAAAATTTGTAACTAGATTTAAAATGATTGAGAAAAATTCCTTCCCTGAACTCCTTGGCATCACCTACATGGATGTTGTTCAACATCTGCCGATGGGCTCGGCACTTGTGGCTCAACGGGCTAAGGCACCAGCCACGTACACCTGAGCTGGTAGGTTCGAATCCAGCCCGGGCCGCCAAACAACAATGACAGCTGCAACCAAAAAATGGCCAGGCATTGTGGCGGACGCCTATAGTCCCAGCTACTTGGGAGGCGGAGGCAGGACACTCGCTTGAGCCCAGGAGTTGGAGGTGGCTGTGAACTGTGATGACACGGCACTCTATCCAGGGTGACAGCTTGCGGACCTGTAAAAAAAAAAAAAAAAAAAAAAAAAAAAAAGATCTGCCTATAATGGGCAGCGCCTGTGGCTCAAGGAGTAAGGCGCTGGCCCCATATACTAGAGGTGGCTGGTTCAAACCCAGCTCTGGCCAAAGAAACTTAAAAAAAAAAAAAAGGAAATAAAGATCTGCCTATCACCTTCCTTCCAGAAATCCGTCATGCACCATCTACACTGTCGTAGTAACTGCTGGCTGGTCAAGTAATTTACACCAAAAACTGGGACACTTTTAATAAACAAGTGCTATTAATAATTACATTGAAATAAAGCTGTAACATTTAATTACCTTAATCCTCTAAGGCGATTCTGCTTTTCTGGACATGAGGTACACTCGGAATACAAAGATGGAACAAGAGACATCACTACCTTAAACAGAAAGACTGACAAGCAAATTAACATTCACAAACTACAGGGTGTTCCCACAGTCTCCATGCACAGAAAAATCATAACAACAGGTTTCTTGGAACGTGTTTGCCCTGAGTGAGAGCCAGGACTTCGTGTGTGTGAAGAAAGAGGCAGTCATCACGTAGAGATTACTTTGCAAATATTTCTATAAAACGTTGTGGATATTTTGTAAATAAAGGTACATTTTGCTGCAATTCCCCATTTTCTCCTATGTGTGGTTACCTTTGGGACAACCCACGAGTTGAAAAGTACTCTAAGGAAAGAATTTTCCAAATCCAGGAAGCAGGGAGTAGGAATGTATATGTCTGACCGGGCCATAAACAATTTATCAACAAAGCACTCAGTACAGAGCCCATCATATATGGAGGGCCCTGTGCTTGGCAGGTGCTGGTTTTCTACTCTTTATTATTAGGGCCGGTGTCTTCATTCCTGATTCTGCTGCACATGTGCTGATTGACCTTGCCCGAGTCATGCAGACTCCTTAAAGTTATCAGTATCTTTAGTGGTAAAAATAAGGACAATATAGAGCGACTTTCCAGAGTTGAAATAAAATAAGGTGTATCATATTATACCCATATCTATCAACATATATCTATATAATATTTCCATGTATTTTAATTATTGGTAAAATTGGTTGGTATATTTTGGGAGGTAGTTCATTCAAAGCCAATTTTTCTCTAGGATATTTTTGTTGATTTAAAATTAATGCCATATCAACTTAAAATTCAAAATGAGTTATGGGTCAATATTTCATTTCCGTGACATAGTTTTCTTATAGTTTTCTGTTTTTTTAATCTATGCTGAGGGTAATGCCCATGGCATTAAAGATGGATACCATGAGAAGGACCATTTCCCTCCATCTCATGATTATTTCTTAAGCCTATTTACATTTGAGTTTCAACCTGGTTTTCTTCCATTGTTGAAGCATTTGTCACCTAGAAGGTTAATAGAAATCCATGGCTCCTTGATGAATGGAGAGAGTTAATTTCCCCAGGGCTCTGATCATCCCAGGAGATTGTTTGATCTATTTTTTTCATCTTGTTGATCTATTTTTTCTTCTTGGGGAAAACTTGATTTTCAAAATATTCAACAATGTTGTGGCAAAGGCTTACATCACTCAGAATGGTGGCATCCCAGTGTAACAATATAAAGTCCCATGTGTGTACAGGCTGAGCATCAGCCCTGCGTGGACCCATCACAAGTCCCCATTGAAGGAGCCCCCAGGTGTGATGCTGACCCTGACATTCATCTTGTTTCACAAAACCGCAGATGTAACTGGACCATGTATAACTGCTTTGTAAATTTTCTCTGAAGTGGTTTGTCTTAATTCTTGTGATTGATAGAGGAGAATAGTGCCGTTATGACCAGTCCACGCAGGGCTGATGCCACCATTCTGAGTGACGTAAGCCTTTGCCGCAACATTGTTAAATATTTTCAAAATCAAGTTTTCCCCAAGCTACAGTCTCCATCTTAGTCTTTATAGGTTTTTAATGATAATTTCCTTTCTCTATCCACTATTTTTTGTTGTTGTTTGTTGTTTAGCAATTAGTTCTCACGCAACTCAGGCAGGGAAGAGTAAAACATTCTACGGGCCACTTTGAAAACCCCAGGACTGTCACGTTACACCAATCCAAGGATTATCACTCATCCTGTCTTTTATGATAAATATACTCCCTGGAGTACAAGTATGCAAAATCCCAACAAATATGTCAAAAATGAAAAATTACCTGTCTTTTAGTACAAATGAGTATATTGAATTGCTCTTTAAAGATTTAAAAATGATTTCACAAATCCGTAGTTAATTCTGGACACTTGTGTCAGTTCCTTTTGTTCATGTTTTTGTCTCAAGATAAATGAATTGAAATCGAAATAAACCATTGAAAATGCTCACACACACACACACACACACACAATCTCTTTGAACCACAATGATTCACTTTAAAGCAGCAGGTAGTTAAGACACTGCAATAGGATAAATTGGGTTCTAGTCCCTGAGCGTTGTGAGATCTTGAGTTGCCGGCATTTGTGAGAGGAGAGGTCAGAGTCAGACCCGAAACTCAGCTTGAGTTTCTCTACCCACAAACACTGCCCTCCTTGACCTGGGCGAGGGCGCCTCTCGGATGGTCTTTCCTATTCCCTTTCCTCCAGTTGTTTTTAACTGCCTTTGTTTGCTTTCCAAGCTGTCTTTGACACCTGTTTTATCCAGCATAATCTTTATAAAAATATCAGGAATAGTGATGTCGGAAGGCAGACAGAAGGATTTTCCCCTGGGGTCTGTACACGGCAGAAAAGACGCATTTCAGAGGACACACCCGCCCTGGGAGCTCACACAGTGTCTGCCCTCCACACAGCCATTGTCTAGTTAGAATGTCTGAACACAAGCACACCGTAGGTCAAAAGCCATATTTGACAGAGATAATTGAGCATTAAACCACTCACAGGGAATACTGTCTACTTCTGCTTCACTAATTGTGCCTGTCAGCTTTGTGGATCCACATGAACAGAGAGAAGACAGTTGGCCGACACATCCCAATGAAAGTTTACAAAGTAATTGATTAATAAAGTGATTCAATATCCAATGCGTATGATTTGGACTAAGAATCCATGTATTCACATGTATATGTGTATGTATGTTCACTTCTGTGTACCAGTGACCCAACAATTCTTACCGGACTATTCCTAGCATTCCTATTTCATGGATACTAACTCATTAATTGATTTTAAAAAGAAAATAAAACAAAACAAACGCATAAAAAACTGAAAATGTTGGGTGGCGCCTGTGGCTCAAAGGAGTAGGGTGCCAGCCCTGTATACTGGAGGTGGTGGGTTCAAACTTGGCCTTGGCCAAAAACTGCAAAAAAAGAAAAAAAACTGAAAATATTCCATAGAAGGGAAAAAAAGAAAAACGTTCATAATCCCCTTTGTTTGTTATAAAAGGATTGCAACTGTACTCTACTGAGCACCTATAAGAGAAAAATGATCCCTAAAATGATCATGAGCTAAAAAGTAAGTGCTCCTGGGAGAAGTAAACCCCTCCTCTCTGTGTGCCAACTGTGCAGGATTCATGCTGGAGACTCAGTGTTAGGACCCAAAGTCTGGTTGACCCTACCATTCTGAACCAAAAAGAATGTGACGATTACAGTGATACTTCCGAGCCTCAGGGTCGTGTTAGATTTTTATCCCAAGCTGAGCCTGGTTTTCCCTGAACATTTCCTCTCCCTTCTGAGTATGAGTCACCTGAGTACCTGGTTACCAAGCAGATTCGGATACACTGTTGTCTGGGGAAAGGATTAAGATAGTATAAATTTACTCTTGCGAGTATATTGAATTTGTCTTTAAAGATTTACGAATGCTGAGTGTGGAAAAAAAAAAAGAAAGAAAAGATTTACGAATGATTTCATAGATATGCAGGTAATTCTGGATATTTATGGCAATTCTCTGTGTCTATGTTTTTGGTGTTAGATAAAGTAAGTTAAATAGAAATAACCCAATGGGAGTGGTAGAGCACGTATGTATATAGTCAATGACAGCTGTCCGTAGAGAAGCTTGAGCGCTAAGTCTCTGGGTGGGAGTAGCTGGTCTGTAATAAATTTGCTCCGGGTTCCTACAGCCAGAGCTCTGTACGAGAATCAGGGAGGGAGTTTGCCATCATTATTCCAAGTGCGTCCAAGTCAGTATAAAAATCTTTACTGTAGGGGCGACCAAATCCCAAAAGTGAAGTACGATGTAAAAGACAAAGTCTGCCCGGCAGTGGCTCATGCCTGGAATACAGCACCGTGGGAGGCGGAGGTGGGAGGCTCACTGGAGGTCAGTAGTTCAAAACCAACCCCAACAAGAGCCAGAGCCTGTCTCCACTAAAAATAGAAAATAATTACCCAGGTGCGGGGGCACACACCTGCAGGCCCAGCACCTCAGGAGGCTGCGGCAGGAGGATTTCTCCTGCCCCGGATTCTGAGGTTGTAGTGAGCTCTGACGGTGCCTTTGTACTCTACCCAGGGGAGGATCTCTCCCTCTTTAAATTCTTTCTCTTCCGTTCCCAAACCCTGACTTTCTTTTTCTACCTCCCTTACCTTGAGGTTCCTGTGTGTTTAGTCACCCTGGGTCACGCGTTTATTATTTTTACAATTTTTCTGTAAGTTTGAAATTATTTCCAAACGAAACCTTTTTTAAAGCTCTTGCAAAAAGATTGGAAAGAAGAAAATTATATAAATCACATACAACTTATTTTTGTCGCTGTAAGTTATTCATTGCCCAGATTTGCATTTCTCGTATACATGCATGTATATATGTCTTGTACATGTAGATATGGCTAGGTTTACTTTTGGAAGTAAAAACAATTTTCTATCAAACTGGTCATTCTACTTACTGTTGGCAATAGTTATTGCAGGGTGTAAGTGGTTTAGTGAAAGTCTTAGTCAGTATTGTTCGTATAGAAATATTTTTGCTCTAAATTTTTTCTTGCCTGGGACTTGTTGACAGGTATCAGCGCTGATGTTTTAGGATGCAGATTATTTTCCTAAAGGCATTCTTATTTCAAGTTTACAGGATCCAGTTTTTATAAAATAGTGCATTTATTTTTTTACAATGGGACTTTAACCTTACCAATGCAAACCGTGCAATCTAATTGTTTGTACCCCTGCATTAATCTGAAGTAAAAACAACATAAACTAATCTTGGTTTTATAACAGTTTAAACTAGTGTTGATGCTCTGATAGTAAGAAACTTGAATAGGAACATTTTTCAAAAGGAAGTGTAAAAATAAATCATTTTATAAGAAGAAATTTAAAAGGATTAATAGCTTTGTAAACACCTCCAAAATGTGTTTCTTTTCGAGACAGAGTCTCACTTTATCACCCTCAGTAGAGTGCGGTGGTGTCACAGCTCACAGCAACCTCCAGTTCCTTGGCTTTGGCAATTCTCTTGCTTCAGCTTCCCAAGCAGCTGGGACCACAGGTGCCCACCACAAGGCCTGGCTATTGTTTGTTGCAGTTTGGCCGGGCCAGTTGGAACTTGTGACCCTCAATATATGGGGCTGTCGCTCTACCCACAGAGCACAGTACTGGCACCACACCTCTAAAATGTTAAAGAACTGTGAGGTTTTTTTTTTTCTTTTTTAATAGATAGGTTAGAAAATAGAAAAAACAAATCAAAACAGGAGGAATGTTACAGTGCAAAAGGAAATTGTTAAATTTGTTTCAAATGCCACTTAGTGAAAGTACTGCTTGAAAATAAGCAAATCAATTTACGGATATGATCTCTGTCCTATATGGCAAAAATTGAGATATAAAGTAGGATACTTTTAAAAATAGGCAATTAAAAACCTCAGATGGGCTCCGTCGTATAATTTAGTTATAGTAGCGTCTGCAAACTTTTATTGGCTTGTTTGCTTAAAGCAAAGTGTCTGATAGCTCTATTCATTCTTTTATAGATTTGAAAATTATAATATTATTTCAAGAAGCTCATGAGAACTATTATTTTAATCACATACTAATAAAATGAGTGGTTAGAATTCCTCAGTTTTATAAGACTTTTAATTCATTCAATTCATTTCTTTTCACTTTGTAGGAAGGTGATTCCAAGTGGGAAATGAGTTTACATTATTATTGTAATTAATTATAGATGAAGAATATTAAGTAGAATTATGTTGGTTTGTAGTCATGATACTAAATTAAAATGGGTGTAAGTGGGCATAATTCATATAGATTTTCAGAAATTATATTTGAAATTCTAGTTTAAGCCCTGATTTTATTGCAGTAGATTGTATAATGATCATATTAATAATTTATCATGTACTCCAATTATATGGTAAATATATGTGAGGTCGAACAATTAAGTTCACAAACTCATCCTAGAAAAAATGCTGTACACCTCATTGCTGAAAATCCCCACAGTCCCCTTTGAAGTGCCACCATGGGAAGCAACACACAGGTGCCAGCCTCTAGTTCACCCTCCATGCACTTTTTCTACAATGAATTCACAAACTTAATTGTCAGCCTTCCTAGGAGCACAGCTCAGATAGCCATTCCAGAAAAAGTTTCAAAATTACTTTGCAGGATTCACAAGGCACTGGAGTTGTTGCATAGATTCTCAAGGGGAGTATTTTGAAGGTAACCCATAGTGATATTAAGCAATGATATATTTAGAGCTCTTCTAGAATGAGTTCCAGAATATAATTGTCAGACTGTATATGTGTGTATATATGGTGACAAATAATTTTTGAGACAGAGTCTCATGCTGTTGCCACAGGTATAGTTTAGTGGCTTCATCATAGCTCACTGCAACCTGAAACTCCTGGGCTCAAGCAATCCTCCTGCCTCAGCCTCCCAAGTAGCTGAGACTACGGGCATGCACACCATGCTTGGTTCATTTTTTTATTATTATTTTTTGTATAGATGTTCTTGCTCAGGCTGGTTTTGAACCCCTAACCTCATGTGATCCTCCTACCTCAACCAGAGGATACCAGAGTTCTTGGTAATTATTTTTACATATCATATCTAATTTAGAACTATAAAAAAAAATTTACTTCAATACAAATGTATACCCATCATTTTTTGCATTATGTGCACCAATTATCTTGAATATTCCGTCCTTCTTACAAAGTTAAACCCTCATAGTTTTATTCCTCAAGAATCCTCATCTCCTAAACTCCTGAAGATCTTCTCTCATCCTTTGAAATCTCAATTTTATTAGATTTTAGATTTTTTGTGGAAACATTCATTTTTCTTAATAAAATAGGCCACTTTCCCATTATTTGTTTATCTGAATCTTCCTTGAATCCCAATTCTGTGTATGTAGAAGCTTTAACTAATGTACTTCAGGATTTAGTATGGCACAATAAGAAATGTTTCTGTTGTTAATAGAATTTTCATTTATACTAAAAATACTAAATTTTAGAGTAAAACATAGGCATAGGAAGTTTCATATTCAGCAGAACGAGAATTCCAAGCAAAATTGTTTTCACACTAAAGTCCTTCTTTTTTTCAGCAATGCTGGTTCCCTAGATATGGGTATATGATTATTTAATAAGCATCAAGGCATTCTAAGGGCTAATTTCTGGAAAGAAATGGTACAGAATAATATTAGTATTTGATGTATTCAGATTCTACTATCCAGAGACAGGCGAATGCTTTTTATTGGTAATAATGGACTGAACTGGGGATTACATGAGTTAATTTTTTTTTATTTAAAAGAAAATTTATGCATTTTCTAATTTATTTGTTAAAATAATAAACATTTTTTTAATTTTTAAATTATTTTTTATTGAGTCATACTAATCAGATTGATAAAAATACATGAGTTAATTTGATGTTGGATTGGTGGGGAATCACCTAATAGGAAGGTTTTATTATATATTATGGTTTCATTGAAGTAAAGTGCAATAATATACAATACAGAATAAATAATGAATGATATAAAGTGTGCTAAGTATGTAATAAGATACACATGCTATGCTTTACAATATGTTTTGTGAATACTGTATCCACCAGATTATTGTGATTCCAAGGTGAATTCTGCATTTTACATTTGGAAACAGACACTGAAACGTATCCCCAGATACTGAAAAATTTCTTGCATTTTTGCAATGGGAACTTCCTGAACAGACTATAGCAGTTTAATATATACAAATTTATTTTCCACTTACTTTTCTATTTTCTTTTTTCTTTCAGCAGACTTCAACCAATCATTATAGGAAGTCTGCATTTGCATTCTCAAGATGGCAGAAAGGTGTTGATTTAAAGAAAAATGTATCATCTTTCTCCATGTAGTTTCTCTATAAAGGTTGCATTTTGACTGAAAAACTGTGTTTTTTCCACATAGAATTATAAGACAAGGGACTCATTAAATAGAAGTGCTTTAGAGCTTTTCTGACTCTCTTTCTTTGGAAACCAGTGAAGATACTAGACTTTCAAATGTTTTATGGTTTTTTAATTCATTTATTGAAGCTCCAAGTCTCAATACTTATGAGCTCCGCAGTCTCCAAGAAGGTGTTTTCAGTTACTATTTTATATCATTATTCTTATGGCTAAGGTGAATTAAGCAAATGCATCCTTCAGTGACTGCATAAAAATCATAAATTCTGCAAAACTCTTGACTCTTCAGCTCTGGCAGTATCTTGTTAAGTTTAGAGCAGGAGACGATGTGATATTATATCACTGAAGCAGGACACACTTGCCCAGGGCTGCCTTCTTCCTATGGGGCTCTACCATATGGTCTCTTATTGCAAGATTTGAAAGAAACTTCTCATCATTTAACAATTCACCAGAAATATCCCATTCAAAACCTTATTGCCAAACTAGGATTTACATTGCTCTTAAATCCTAAAGACTCTGGGGAAGAATGTCTCAGAACCTATCAGACTCTATACTCCCTTCCCCATGCTATTCATATACCATGTATAAAACTGCTATCCAAGAGCTCTCTCATTAGACGAGTTTTCAGAGACTAGAGAAAAAACAGTGGAATCCAAATCTTTGCTGTAAGAAGAACTGTGGAGTAAAATGATTCTTGTTCTGTTGGGTAAATACCTAGTAATGGGATTGCAGGATCAAATGGAAGGTCTACTTCTAGTTCTTTGAGGATTCTCCATACTTCTTTCCAGAAGGGCTGTATTAGTTTGCAATCCCACCAGCAGTGCAGAAGTGTTCGCTTCTCTCCATATCCACGCCAGTATCTGCAGTTTTGAGACTGTGATGTGGGTTAATCTTACCGGAATTAGGTGATATTACAGGGTGGTTTTCATTTGCATTTCATTGATGATTAAAGATGATGAGCATTTTTTCGTATGTTTGTTGGCCATTCATCTCTCATCTTTGGAGAATTTTCTGTTCAAGTCTCTTGCCTACTTTTAGAGGAGGTTGTTTGGTCTTTTCTAATTGCTTAATTTGCATTCTCTGTAGATTCTAGTTATCAGGCCTTTGTCAGATTTATAACATGTAAAATCTTCTCCCCTTCCTAAGACTGTCTGTTTTCAGTTTGTGGTGCCCTTAGCTGTTCCAGAACATTTACGCAGCTCAAATCAAAATTGCCAAAACATGGAAACAACCGAAAGGCCCATCAACCCATGAATGCATGAATGGATCAACAAATCATGGTATAGGTATACCATGGAATACTATTCAGCCATTAAAAGGGGGAGACTTTACATCTTTTACATTTACCTGAAGGGAGCTGAAACACAGTCTTAGTAAAAATATTGCAAGAATGGAAAAATATCCAATGTACTCAATACTTGCATGAAGCCAATATATGAACATCACATGCTCATAAACAATGAAGGACAACTATAGACTAATACAGGGGCGGAGGAGGAGCAAAGGGGAAGGTGGGAGGGGAGGACAACGGGCAGAAAGGGGGCAGGAGCCAGGAATCGGGCACATTGTGCGGGTGTACGACACACCCCCGGGGGAGGGGCTCTTTTACAAATGAAACTTTACCCTGGAATTTTTACCTTCCTATTAGTTTGAAATAAAGAAAAATAAAAGATGGCAATTGTTTATATCATAAAAAAAAAAAAAAACAAGAACAGTGTAGATTGAAAAATCATTACAAAGTGAGTTTCTAATTCACTTGTGGGTGGGCAGTGAAGTAGAATTGTCCAATTATCCCATAATAAGAATCTTTGTTATTTTTAATACAATATAGTTTAATAATAGTGGCAATGTGCATATAACCTCAATAGCTTCAAATGTTTCTCATTTTCATGGAATTTTACATCTTTTGTAATGATGAACTGTTCCTGAGTAAAACATGCATAGTTTTATTTTTGAAGGAAAAAACTAAAATATTTAAATTAACTGCTTTCTCGTTTTTTATATCTGAGTTCAAGTTCTAAAATACAGTGAGCAAAAATGAAAACAAATCAAGTCATTAGAGAGTCATAATTTCTACTGCTTCAAGGAAACTTCAGGACAAAATAGGAAAATGTAAGGTCCTATTTTCTTGTAACCTGGAATTAGTTTACTTTTTTTCTTCCCAGAACATTTCTAGTGACACTAAAATCCCATGGAAAATACCTTCATTTTTTAGAGGACAGTCTTTTAGGCATTTGAAAGGCTGAATTGAGAGATCCTTAAGAAAAGTTTCCATTCATTAGTTAATTATCTCAATAATTTGACTGAATTTTATGACAGATATTATTAACCAACCATCATCTTTCTTCTGCCTATTGATATATACATGCATATCTTTATATATTATTTCTAAATATTGTTATTTTAGTTTTACTTTATACATAGAATTTCTAAGCCATATACTGACTCATACTCTCTTATGTTGCAGAAATTGAATTATAAAAGTATAAACATCCTGCTCCCTTACATTTCAGATCTTTCTCAATAAAAGGTGAGTCAGAATTAACAAAACAAATTCTACATTTGAGGTGGGCATGATTTATAGACCAACTCTGCAAATGTTTTGTGAGAAAACCAGTAAAATATGAAAAGGTTACCACGGAGCTATAATCTAGTCTCCTGCTTCTAACTATAACCTCTCTATCATTCATTTACATGAAACAATTATTTAAACTTAGCTGAAATGGTGATTTATTCTTAACAAGTTGGATAATTGTGTGTGTGTTTGTTTTCTTTCCCATGAGAAAACTTTTGTTATGAATCTGCTAATTAGTTTGATGGAATCAATTTAAAATATACACATATATCAAACTGTCATATTATACACCTTAATTATACACAAATTTTATTTGCCACTTATACCTTTATAAAACTGGGGAAATTGTAGTTCTCGCATTTTTTGTGAGAACAGTCTCATCCGAGCAACTCAGCTGCAGCCTAAAAAATGTCTATATTGTCTTTTACCCAGCAGCTGGTAGGTAGTCAAATAAAATTCTCTGGTCTTTTCCAGTACAACAATTCACTAGCAATTACTTCTGATCTTAAATATTCTGATCTTTGTTCATTCAACAGTGTCTTTCTCCTAAGCACCTTGGTATGTGTGATGACTGCAAATTGCTAACAATCGCTCTCCGCTCTCGTTTGCAGTCTGGAGATGGTTTGATAGGCACCGCTATTAGGCTGTCTCTCCAATAGCAAGTCTGAATGATGCAACCTGTCAATCTTTCCAGCAGAACTGGCTGGAGGGTATGATGTGCGGATCGCAAAGGAGCAAAAGACTTTGTTTTGACCACTGAAAGGAGGAGATGTGCAGCTGCCTTTATTGTAATCTTACCCCTGCACCTGGCAAGTCCAGATATTACAGAGAATTACTGTTCAACAAAGCGGAGTGAAGAAAACGTGATTTTCCCTCTTCATACTTCTACTCAGAGATTCAGTCACGTTGAAGGCCGTGATTCAGAAGAGTTTGTTAATTTGCCAAATGCAATTTCAAAGCAGTACTATATTCTTTGGAACTTTAGACTTCATTGAATATCGAGGACTCTCTTTTATTTTCAACAACTGTGCCTACTGGAGGGCACCCTGTGAGTGCAATTGGAAGCGGGTTCCCAGCTCTCACTTAGCCACATGCCTGTCGAAGTGGTGTGTTGGCAACAGCCCTGAACTGAGCATCTGGAGAACCGGATTTTGTAACAACTCTGTCATTACAGAGTTAATGACTACGTGACCTTGAACAAGTCATTTTGACTTTCAGAGCTTCTCTTTTCTCATTTATAAACAGATATGGGCAGGGAAACTAATCTTGCATGGGCGGTTTTTAACTATAGCTGAGCAGAATTACGCAGGGATCTCATTAAGTGATAGGCTCTAATGCTAACCTATAGTTTTGGACCCCTGAGGTGGGGGACGAGAATATATGTGCTTCAAAAGTGATTGTGATGCAGTTAGTCCAATGACTGGCATTTGAGTACCACCAGGGTGAGAGTCCCTGTGATCCCTTCCAGTATGTAAATGAAATGCTGTCTTAGGGGAGATCTTGGCTGGAAGCCAGTCTTCTAGGCTTTTGAAAGCGCTTTTGAAAGCTTGATGACGACACTGAAGAACCATTCCCAGACATGATGTTGTAATTGGCCCTAGGGACAGCCTCAGCAAAGGTACACCATTCACTCCACCTGCTGACTGTAATGCGTGGCCAAAGGGGAGACCCACTGTCTCAGCAGAGTTTCTTGGATTTTAGTTCCAAATTATTGGAAGGCCTATGCATGCCACAAGGTACTCGCTTTCTAGTGAAATCGTTATCATCTTCTTTTCACACAGGAGAAAACCAGGACTTACAAAGGTCAATAACTAGTGAGAAAAAAAGACTCAGAGCTATAACCACCTTACTCCTGTGTTCCTTTCGAGCACAAGCTTTTATTGGTTCATTGGTTGGCTACAAAGCACTACCATCAAGCTAATCAAATTTGGCAAGATACTAATTCCTAAAGTGATCAAAAGTCTTTCCTTATGGGAACTAAATCTACTACGCTCTATCAGAGGGTTCAATATTATAAATATTTTTGTTCAAATTCAACTGCCATAATTATGAAAATAAATCTTACCACATTTATAGAGAGTTCCCTTACCATCGCCCAAAGTGAATTTTAGTACTAGCAAAATTCAAAGAATCGATCTTTGGGTCCCAAGCCAATGAAGAAATTGCCAGAATTTTTTTGAAATAAATCATGCTGATTCTGTTTTAAGAAGCATCCTTGTCAGACATTTTAATTAACTCCAACTGTAGGTCAATAAAACACTTGTAGAACAGCCAAAAGTTAGATTCTCAAAAATACTAATTTTCTTTTTCTGAAATAAATATTTCTAGTGCAAAGGTTTATAATGTGTCCAGGTGGTAAAATTAAAATGTCTCTGAACTATTCTGCCGATTACTTGTTCAGGTATTCGGTATATCTGTCCATTTTCTAATCAGTGGCAGATACTAGGTTTTGAATATTGTACATGAGTATCTAAAATATCAAGGAGGTATATCGCTGGTGAGAAGACTCTAGGTTCCCAGTGGAGTTCCTATGCCAGTGAGACATTGACTTTATTCATAAATCCATGGCTGGATTTAAGGATAGGTTACTGATGATCTACTTTTTTAGTTGTAAGTCTTTGCTTCCATCTTTGTTTCCTGACTCCCTGGTCGTATTTGTTTGGTTGCAGTGTGTTACTTTCCTAACTATCTACCACTGTTGGCTCTTCCTTCACACCAGCCTCTGCAATGCACAGTAGTTTTGCCAGCGTCTGCCCTCAGCCTGCTGTCAGTTATGTAACTCAAAATAGGTGCACAGAAGAATTAATTGGAATTCTTTATCCAGCGATATTTACAGGAAGCATGAAGATGGCAAATATCTAAGTGGCCAAGAGAAGATGGGCCATCACTTTAATGAACTGGTCTACCATCAATGACCCCTACGAAGGCAGAGCCCTCCAAGCTGTCTCCCAAAGAGGCTTGCTCAAGCCTAGGCAGTCATAACAATGGCTTTTTCCACATTGATTCTACTTATGATTCATTCCTTGATTCCTACTTTATTGAAATTATTATCCCTATGTCAGTGTGTTTTCATCAGCCATAGGCTCCGCACCTCTACTGCATCTTGGCAGACTGCCTCCTTGCTTCCTGTAGTGATTTGCTGCTACTCAGAGAATTAATGCAGGTTGGTAACCACCAGCCCACAGGCAGCATTGCATTCAAGGAATTAGACTAAAAGAATTTGAGTTTTATCTGCAGCATAAGTTCTGCAAAATGATCCTGTTTATTGACTAGCCAGAATATAAATAGAAAATAAAGGTAGGATTATTTTCATTTTTTATCTGTCAGAGGGCATTGTCCTTGAAAATACAGATAATGTTGTTTATCAATGTCTTTAAGGCTAATTAGCATTTTTTATTGTTTTGATTAGTAAAATGGCACATAGAAAAGGAAAAGTTGTATTCAGTGAGTAGGGTGCCGGCCTCATGTACCGAGGGTGGTGGGTTCAAACCTGGCCCCGGCCAAACTGCAACGAAAAATAGCTGGGCGTTGTTACCTTCAACAGTAGCCTGTGGTCCCAGCTACTCGGGAGTCTGAGGCAAGAGAAATCCCTAAGCCCAAAAATTGGAGGTTGCTGTGAGCTGTGACACCACAGCACTCTACTGAGGGCGACAAAGTAAGACCCTGTCTCAAAAAGAAAAAAAAGAAAAAGAAAGCATTTTTGTTCAGAGTAACTATATCCTACAAATAAATATTTTAAAATGTCTGTCATCATGCCTAAAGAAAAAGCGGAGTGATTAAGGTATTTTGGCCCATTATAAATAATCTACACATTAACCTATAATATGAAGACTAATGAATGACAAGTAAAACCTGTCTCTAGTTGGCTAGTTTGGAAAACATGAGATTTAACCTTAAAGATGTCACTCTATTTCATTAGGGTGACACCTATTCTGAATGAAAAATGAAACAAGACATATAATTTCATTCCCATAACTGCGGTTAAAGGCCCATTGATCTAATTGATACACTTGATTCATCTCTACGATTTGGTAAAATAACTCATTAGCCTTCTTTAATAATGGAGCAAACTTAGGAAAGGATAAAATAAAGCGAAAAAGATTATTCTTATATAGTTATCTTCCTACTCTAGGAATGAAAATCTTAGCAAAAAGTATCAGTTAGTACCTCTTAATACTTCATTCACTTTTGCATATCTGAAAGATTCTTTAACTTGAGACTTAAACAAAGATTTATAGAAAGTATTTCCAATCATATTGTGTATTATATAATAAATATAACTATATGTGACCTATATCTTATGTCTATATGTGGTAAAATATATTCCAGCTAATGATCTGTTGAATTTTTTCAGATATTAACTACATAGAAAACCCTTGCCCAGTATCTTTTCTTTTATGAATAAATAATATTGAAATTCTTGGATGAGACCAGCTAGGAAAATTATGTGCCTTTTTGGGTCTAGTCTGACTTACTTCCATTTTGCTCGTGTACGCTGGTGAGTTTTGTGAATCAGCGCAATCAATGAAACTTAAAAGAACATGACTCTTGACAAATGCTCAACGATTATTCTTTTAAGAAAGTCCGTATCAGTGTTCTCAAAATTTAATACCCCTATTTTCTGTTAATTCTGAAATAGTAGTTACATATGTTTTGAGTATCCCTTATTCAGAAATACTTGGAAAGAGAAACATTGGAGATGTTGTATTATTTTTGGAGTTTGGAATATTTGCATGCTCATAATGAGGTATCTTGGGCCTAGAACCCTCATGTAAACATAGACTTTATTACGTGTCACATACTCCTTACAGAAAGCCTGAAAGTATCTTATATGATATTTTTTAAAACTTTGTGCATGAAACAAACTTTTGACCTCATTTTGCCTGTGACCTGTCTCACAGGTCAGACGTGGAATTTTCTACAGTGGCATTATCTCAAAGCTAAAAGTTTTCAGAATTTTAAGCATTTCAGATTTCAGATTTTGGATTAGGAATGCTCAACATGTACCATCTTAGTTATTTACCTTTTATGACCTCTGTTTTACTATGTTGAGTTACTGTGAATTTTTAACAGGAAATGATAATGCATATTTTCAATGGGAATTCAGACAGTTTAGTAAAAACTATAACAGTTGAAATAAAGTAATTATTATTAATGTAAAATATTATATATATAGTAAATGACACATTTAAATGTGTTTTATAAAGGTAGTGGCCTATGGATAAGAGATATTGAGAGAGATACACTTGGACCCTCATATCAAGCTGAAATATAAAAATAAAGATGCATACAAACAAATAAAAAGTTATTTGACCAATTTTTGATGAAGCAATGAGTGATGGTGGGCATAGCGGTGGTGGGTTAAATAAAGGAACAAATGTTTGCAAAGCAAAATGTAAGCGGCACCCCCTGCTCTTGTGTAGCTCACAGACAATCGCACACATGGCTATTGTTGTGCATTTGTATGTTTATCGTGGACTTTACTAATGTTTATTTTACAATAATTTGTTTTGATTCATTCATCTGATTTCTAACCTGCTCTTTCCAATTTAAAATGTGGGTGACTGGAGCTTGTCCCAGCAACTTAGGGCACCAGGTGGGAACCAGGCATCGCAGGGGACACTCGTACACCCTCACTCAGGCTGGGGACATGGGGACGCGCCAGTGAACCCATGAGCTCTTCTTCAAGGTGGAAGAGGAAACCAGAGCGCCAGCAGAAAACCCATGCAGGGAGGCAGGGGGCGTGCAGAGGCCCCAAGGCAGGAGGGTGGCTCCAAGGCGGAAGATGATTTTTTTCTTCTCATAGAGGTTATAAGAAAATGACAGTGAAGGAAAGGATATTAATCGAGGACCTGCTGTATAGACGTGACAAAAATAAATTACCAGCTGAAGTACTAAAATAATAACAATGGTAACAGTAGTAACTGGCATAAACACATTCATCCATGGTTTATACAATCAAATGTTGAAAGTAGGCTCAGCACCTGTGGCTCAACAGGCTAAGACGCCAGCCACGTACACCTGAGCTGGCGGGTTCAAATCCAGCCTGGGCCCGCAAAACAACAATGACGGCTGCAACCAAAAAATGGCTGGGCATTGTGGTGGGCGCCTGTAGTCCCAGCTACTTGGAAGGTGGAGGCAAGAAACTCGCTTGAGCCCAGGAATTAGAGGTTGCTTTGAGCTATGATGCCATAGCACTATCCAGGGTGACAGCTTGAGGCTCTGTCTCAAAAAAAAAAAATGTTGAAAGTAAAGTGGTGATAATGGAGAGCAGCATATGTTAAGTCCTTCACCCACTGCCAAGCAAAGGGGTAAGATAAAAGGAAAGGACAGGTGCACCACATCCTCTGGAGCATATTCACCTCCAGACCCTCACGACCAAGTCCTGCAGCAGAGTGGGAGGGGGATGCTCACAGGAGGCCTGCCAGCTTTCACCCTAGTCACGCTATAACCTTACCCTTCAGTATTCAAAATTCCCTTTCTCATGAAATCTTCCAGCTCCCTGATGAGATAGACACTACAATTCTAGATTCCCAAAGCATTAAAAGAGTTTCATAAAATCCTAGAGACACGCAAATGCAAATTTGTATCTCGAGCCCAGTTGTCTGGCACCAGAGTCCACACTTCAAACTTCTTAGGTCAGTTATAATATCGGTAGAGAACACATTTCTCTCTTGACAAGTATTCAAGAAACACAAGTGCTTGAAACATTTCTAATGGGTTTCATTTGTCTGGGGATTTTGTTTTTGCATAAACTTAGCTAAATCTTACTGTCTCCCTGCCTCCCACTTTTTCTTTTATAATAGAGCTGTATAATAATAACTGAAAGCATATAAATGTGTAGATATAGTTCACATACATCTAGAACATATATCGAAAAAAAAATTTTGTTTTCTAAGGGAGATGCATAAACACTAGTTTGGTTATGTGCCTCTTCTACTTTGAATAACTATTTCTAGAGTAAGAATAGCTCTAGGTATAAGAGACTTCAAAAGAAGTTTCCTCTAGCCTCTTGCTACATCCATCACTCAGCCTGCTCTGGGGTGTTCAGTGTTATGCTGAGACATTTCCTCTCAATGCATGGAAAGTGCTGTTGCTTCCAAGGCAAATATTTTCTTTCAGGTAATTTTCTCATCAAATTTTCTCTCTCTCTCTCTCTTTCTCCCCACCCCCATCCTTTGGTAAAATTGTGAAGGATGTTAATGGTAGGAAGAAGGTCAGAGAGGAAAGAAGGGTAAAAATGCATTGGGAAAAAAAACAAAGGGAAAAAAATGCATTGGGAAACAACACCAACTTTCTACCCGAAAAGTCTTTAGTGAAAGAAAATATTCTGACTGATGCCTCAGAATGGTTCCCTGTCAAAACAAAACAAGTCCTTCTCTGTTGATTAATTAATGATTGTGTCACTGCATTCCTATTGCTGTATCTACCCAAGACTATGGCCTGGAGCTGTGACTATTAACACCCAGAGTAATATTTCAGTCTTGTTGAAGTAGGTTTGCATTGTTTGGTCATGCATTTAGAAACTGGTATTTTTCATCAACTTCAGGTTGCACTTTCCATAAATGTCATCTTGGTTGACATAAAAAATACTTAGTATTTAAAACATTTTAGAAAAAAGGCTACTACTAGAATACATAATTATACCAGCTCCACTATCATGACCAGAATAGATAGAAAGTCTTTTTATTTTTCTTTTGCAAACTGAGTTTTACTGGCACTCATTTCCAAGAACATAGTTAGCAAGGATTCTCCCCATCCCTTTGCTTGTGAGATGGAAAAATATAGCTGACAACTTGTACCCATTTGTATTAGGTTTCTGATATTAGCGCACCTGCGTGGAGCATCCCCAAATTTAGTGGGAGAAAACAAGTATCGCCCACGTTCTCCTTCCCTATCTGAAATTTCTAGGGACATGGACAATCATTATGGGTTTGTTTTGTTACCAATACCCTGCCTCCCCCGGCGAACTCTTTCCAGGGCTCACCCATTTCTGGTCTGAGCACACACGACATTGCTGCACTAGTTACCTCACTTAGCCAGATGTGTGATCCAGGTACGATCTTTGACCTTATAGGAAACTACGTGGTAACTGCGCAGACCACCTGAACCGGGTGACATGGGACCAGAACTGAGCTTGTCTGCACTTTCAATATACAATGTTAACTGTTAATCGATCCCCTGTGAGTTTATTTCTTAGAAACCTGTATCTTAAACTTAAAAGTATTCACTGTCACTGGAGGTGGTCGATTATACAGACTACTTTTGTTCTATATATTTGGATTTATTTTAGATGATTGGCATTTAATTTTCTCACTGATACCATTCTCTTCAAAAATCAGAGTATTGAATTTGCTCCTATTAATGCTAAATCTCTAGAAAATACAGCATCATTCAGCTAAAGTCAGATTTTGACCATGTCCTTCACATTTTATCTGTCGCTATAATTTAGCTGGGTAATTCCAAACCAGTCCTCATGTATTGGTTCAGATTTCCCTTCCTTCTTATCCGTCTTGTCACAGAAACAGGAATTCTTTTTGCGTATATCTTTTGGTTTTACCTGACCGAGGCTTAAGTTCCATCTCTGAATCCTGTGCCCAAAGTGTCCTTTTCTGTCAACAGTGGGAGTATATATCATCCAGAACAATAATTTTACATTTCATCAGGTTTTTCTATTTTGTTCAATGAGATTATCCGATGTCTCCCAGACACAATGTGTGTGATACAGCTGATTTATCATGAAAATGTTCCAGAGCGCTGTGGCGTAGATGCTGTGACATGCTGTGGTCTATGACTATACAACACACAGTTCAGTGATTTGATATTTTAAATTTCCAGACTTCCTTCCTAAATATATTCATGCAGTGGTTCCATTTTTCAGAAAATAACCATATGCATTATATTATTGTTAATCCCAACATCCTAAAGGTGTGGCATACAGAGCAGATGGTTCTGGAATCACTTATCATTTCAGCTGGTGAAAATTCCAGCTCCAAGAAGTTATGAGTGACAAAGTCACCTAGTTAGCTAACAAAAACCCCAAAGTAGATCATATCATACTTATTTTAAATATAATAGTCAAATGATTTTTCTAATTATCACTCCCTTCCGTATCAGGCCCATGGACAGCAAAGGAAAGTGAATTTATGTTAATAGCTATCAGGAAAATCAAGCAACCCCATAAAAAGTGGGCAAAAGACATGAAGAGAAGCTTTTCAAGAGAAGACAGACTGATGACCAATAAACATGTAAAAAATAAAACAGAACACTCCGTGTCTCTAATCATCAGGGAACAGCAAATTGAAAGCACGGTGATATAGAATTGAAACCACAGTCTCCTGTGAGTCTGGCTTTTACCAAAATGTCCCAAAGCAACAGATGCTGGTGTGGATGCAGAGGGAAAAGGACACTTTCACTCTGCCGGTGGGACCGCAAGCTAGGGCAACGTCTATGGAAAATCATAAGGAGATCCTCAAAGAACTAAAAATAGACCTGTCCAAATTGACCTATAGCAATCCCACTATTGGATATTTACTCAAAGGGGGGTAAAAGTTATTTTAACAAAAGGCACATGCACTCAAATGTTTATTACAGCACAATTCACAGTTAAAAAACTGTGGAATCAACCCAAGGGCCCATCAATGCATGAGCTGATTAATAAAATGTGTTATATGCTTACCATAGACTATTAATCATCCATTAAAAAAATAAAAAAAGGACTCGGTGCCTGTGGCTCAGCGGGCTAAGGCGCCAGCCATGTACACCTGAGCTGGCAGGTTCGAATCCAGCCTGGGCCTGCCAAACAACAATGACGGCTGCAACCAAAAAATGGCCGGGCGTTGTGGCAGGCGCCTATAGTCCCAGCTACTTGGGAGGTGGAGGCAGGAGACTCGCTTGAGCCCAGGAGTTGGAGGTTGCTGTGAGCTGTGATGCCATAGCACTCTACCTAGGGTGACAGCTTGAGACTCTGTCTCAAATAAATAAATAAATAAATAAATAAATAAATAAAAAATAAATAAAAAACGTTGGTAAGCTATTACCTTTTGTAACAACCTGGATGGAACTGGAGACCATTCTTATATGTGAAATATTACAGAAATGGGTATATGCTATTAAATTGGAACTAATCAATCGATACCCGTGTGCAAGCTGGCAGGGAGAGGGCAGGAAGGGAAGGGTGGAATCACCCCTACCGGGTACGATGTACACTGTCACTGTGATGGGCACACTTGTAACTTTTTGACTCAAGCTAAAAAAAAGCAATTTGTATAATCAAAACATGCCTTGAATTTAATTTGTGAGAATCAGCTATTAGCATGCTTTCAATATTCATGTGTTTTCCAACAAATAGTGTTTACTTGCCCACCGTGGACACAAGTCGTAGTTACACGTGAAAAAACGCACCCAGACCTTGTTATCATGGAGCTCACATTCTAGAATATGGATCACAAAAAGAAAGTGCATGATGTTTTAGCAAATGCTAGATGGAAAAAGAGGAGGAAAGAAGCAGAGAAAGAGATAAAGATGAAGTCTGGGATAATCAGGATAAGTGTCTCTGGAAGGCAGTGTGAGATAGAGAATGAAAAAAAGGAGAACAGGCATGAGATACTCTGATGAGGGAATTTCCAAGGTACAATAATTTCATTTGAATATTTTCTGAATGTTTGGAACACCGCCATTGTGCTATCCCTGGCCAAATCTGTCAAAATAGAGGAAGAACAGGTAGCGGTTACACCTATTGAAAATGCCTATCAGTTGGAATTCACTAACTAGAGTTTATACCCTTTTGTTTTGTCATCATTTACATTAAATGAGCATCTTGTGTATAGAAATTGAGTTAACCCTTTAACGTTTGCCAGGTAGCACAGAGAGTTTTCCCAGCTGATCCTCAGCGGCTTTGCTTAACAGATGAGGCAAACAGAGAGGTTAGGGGGCTTCTCTGGTCACTGACTCGGATGCCAGACTTCTTGGATTATTGGACACTTGTCTGGTGTTTAAAATGTTGACATTTACACTTAGTTTAAGAATAAATAAAATTTTACTACTTGAAGTGATTTTTGAGACATTTTCGCCCACTGTCCGTTGGTGCTGGTAAATTCAGAGACCAAGCACTTCCAGTTTTAAGGTGATCATCATGTCTAAAGATCTGCTTTTATTGATAGGTAATTTATGCATTTATTAATGCTCATAATACTTATAAGAATTATATTTATTTTTTACATTAACAATTTATAATATTTTGAAAATACAAACATAAATATGAAACAAATTATAATACTGAAAATTATTATCATTTCATTAGTTAACATAACTTCTATATTTTCTCCAATAATTTATTTATAAAAATACATAAATATGAAATAAATACATTTATAGCTGGGCTTGGTTGGCACATAGTTATAGTCCCAGGTATTTAAGAGGTTGGGGCAGGAAGATCCCTGGAGACCAGGAGTTAGAGTTTTCACCGAGCTGTGATAACGCCACTGCACTCCAGCCATGGGGAAATGTTAGACCCCCATCTCTAAAAATAAATAAATACAATTTTACAAAAATGAGTTCACTTTATATTCTCCACAATACATTTAAGTTGTGTCTTTAATCAATAAAAAGATATTTTTTATTATTATTTATGACTTTTGTTATATTATACTGATCGTGTAATATTTCAATAACCAACACCATAATTCTAGACACAAATTGCCTCCAGTTTTTGCTTATTAAGAATATCACTGTCCACTTTCATATGCAACACCCCTCACTTCTTGAATTATTATTTCATTCAATTATATTCCTCCTTAGATGTTCTCATAACCCACTGTTTCCTTCTTGTGACCACTTCCTCCTGTGAAATCTTAGCAACGAAACCTTAAATTTTTTACATAGGTTGTGAACATAGGTTTTATTAGTAGTAATAATAAAATTAACCTTTCCTCTGTAAAGCTACACTGATATGTATACCGTATTTTGAATATTTTTAAGGTCAGACTTCAAATTTCTAAAAACATATTTGGAGAGCAAATGAGGATTATGTTTTTGAAACCAAATGTTCATCAGTCCCCCTTCTTTCAACTCTTTTTCTTTGTCTGTGATGCCTTTTTCCCCTTGCTCTAAATTTCCCAGAAACCCTGATGCTGACTTTCCTCTGCCTGCCCTGTCACTGCCGTGGGTCTAGGCCAGCGGTTCTCAACCAGTGGGTCGTGACCTCTTTGTAATGTTGAAAATACATCCTGCAGATCAGACATTTACATTACGATTCAGAACAGTAGCAAAATTACAGTTATGGAGTAGCAACAAAAATAATTTTATGGTGGGGAGTCACCATAACACGAGGAACTGTATTAAAGGGTCACAGCATTAGGAAGCATTGGGAAGGATGAGAACCAGGGCTTCAGACCCTTCCAGTGCACGTCAGTCTGAAGTTCCTGAACACGTCTTATTTCTCTCCCTTTACAGCCAAGGCCCAGGAAATTAGATGATAAAGAGAAGATTTCTCAGGTGGCAGCTGTGGCTCAGTGGGTAGGGCACTAGTCCCATATATGAGGGTGGTGGGTTCGAATCTGGCCCCCGCCCAAACTGCAAAACAAAAAAAATAGCCGGGCATTGTGGTGGGCACCTGTAGTCCCAACTCCTCGGGAGGCTGAGGCAAGACAATCACCTAAGCCCAGGAGTTGGAGGTTGCTGTGAGCTGTGTGACGCCTCGGCACTCTACCGAGGGTGATAAAGAGAGACTCTGTCTCAAAAAATAAAAGAGAGAAGATTTCTCTTAATTGTTAAAGGGATGGAGAAGCTTAGAAAGTTACATCTTAAAATGTTTAGTTCTCAGGAGACGGGGAAAGACCAGGAGAGGAACGGAGAGAGCTGGTCTTGAAATCCTGAGCTCAAGGGATCCTCTTGCCTCAGCCTTCCAGAGTACTAGAATTATATGTGTGAGCCACTGCATCTGGTCTTTTTATCTTCTTTACCTGTGCTAGTAATTTATTTCCCAGACTGTCCAGCTGTTGATAGCAAGATCCTATTATTTTGATTTTTGCTTTTAATTTTCACAAGTTTAACACATTGTTATATATATAAAGGAAGTCTTCTCATTTGAAAAACTTATATTTAGCAAAGCATATTTTGGTTTATATACATGTTGACAGGGTAGCAGTTTGTTTATTAGTTTATATAACAAGGAATTCTTTATCTTTGCACTGTTTAGTGATAGAGGATGGAAAAAGCAGAAGTCAAATAGGTTTATCTTTTTTTTTGAGACAGAGCCTCAAGCCATCACCCTGGATAGAGTGCTGTAGCATCACAGCTCATAGCAGCCTCCAATTCCTGGGCTCAAGCGAGTCTCCTACCTCCGCCTTCCAAGTAACTGGGACTACAGGCGCCCGCCACAACACCCGGCCATTTTTTGGTTGCAGCCGTCATTGTTGTTTGGCGGGCCCAGGCTGGATTCGAACCCGCCAGCTCAGGTGTATATGGCTGACGCCTTAGCCCGTTGAGCCACAGGCGCTGAGGCCAAATAGGTTTATCTTGACCACATGCTCTCTTATTCCCCAGGAAACTCTAGACATGCTATTTGGAATATTAAGATATCTTAGTCTGTTTTTGTGTTTTTATAACTGAATATATGAGAATGGCTAATATATATGAAAAAGAAATTTATTTCTTACAATTTTGGAGGCTGGGAACTCCAAGGTCAAGGTGCTGCATTTGGTGGGGGCCTTCTCTAGTGGGACTCTCTGTGAAGTCCCAAGACAGGGCAGAGCATCATATGATGAGGCGGCTCAGGAAAGATGGCAGACTGGCTTTTATTAGCACACCCATTCTCATGATAACTAGCTTACTCCGTCAGTTAACCATTAATTTGTTTATCCATAACTGGATTAATCCATTCTGAGGACAGAGCCCTAATGAACTAATCACCTCCCAAAGGTCTCACCTCTCAATACTGCTGCACTAGGGACCAGGTTTCTAACACATAAACTTTTGGGAGACACATTTCAATCATAGCACAAGGTTTCTGTGACTGTTTATAAAGTATGTAGTGTTATAGCTCTTTCAGAATTTGTCTAGCAGGATTTTTGGTCCTCACTGCAACAACCCTTCCAAAAATTAAAAAAAATAAAAAATGAAGTATTGTTGTGCAGCTTATAATCTTCAATACATCAGGTGTTGTGTGTTTTTTGTTTTTGTTTTTGAGACAGAGTCTCAAGCTGTCACCTTGGGTAGAGTACCGTGGCATGGCATCATAGCTGTCAGCAATCTCCAACTCTTGGGCTCAAGCTATCCTCTTGCCTCAGTTTTTCTATTTTTTAGTAGAGATAGGGTCTTGCTTTTGCTTAGGCTGGTCTCGAACTGATGAGCTCAAGCAATCCACCTGCCTTGGCCTCCCAGAGTGCTAGGATTACAGGCGTGAGCCACCACACCCAGCCACATCATGTGTTTTAAAACTTTATTTCTACATCTATCCAAGGATGCTTTGCTTCTGAATACAACTCAAATTTAAGTAGTAATATTGCAAAGCAGTTCACTGAAGTCCTGAATTTCCAAAGTATTATTTTTATTTCCAAAGTCCTTCACAGTTTATTTAGCATCCTAAACAGAACACGGACTTACCCTTCTTTCTCATATCTTTATGGAATGAGACAATCTTTGAGTGAATGAATAAACTGATCAACTTTCAGTCCATTTATAATCATTGAAAAGAGCCAACACATCATATAACAAGAAACAAATGTTATGCAGAATATGTAATACTATGTGAATATCCAGATGTATCTCACCAAGTAACTATTTATGCATTTTGACTGGACCTCAGTAAGAGAAGGACATAAATTTAAAAAGTGACAATTTTAGTATAAGCATTGACATTTTGCATTTATTCCCTTAGTGAATAGATTTTACATTAGAAGTGATTTTTATAATTAACTAAAAAGATTTTTTTTTTTTTTCTGAAATAGAGTCTCACTATGTCACCCCCCGTAGAATGCCGTGGTATCACAGCTCACAGCAACCTCGAACTCTTGGGCTTAAGCGAGTCTCTTGCCTCAGCCTCCCAACTATCGGTGTCAGCCACAATGCCCAGCTATTTGTTGTTGTTGTGTTATTGTCGTTGTCATTGTTGTTTAGCAGGCCTGGGCCAGGTTCTAACTCACCAGCACCAGTGTATGTGGCCAGTACCTTAACCACTGAGCTAAGGTCGCCGAGCCTACAAACGTTATTTTTGGTTCATTTTGTTTGAATCAGGGTACAACACCTCTATCACCCTGATGCCAAACCAAAGATACAACAATAAAAAAGAAAGCTATAGGCCAATATCTCTGAATATATTTGAATGAGGAGAATTCTGTTACTGAGAAAGCAAAGAGAGACATCAGCATTTATGGGGAAGTTACAGCAAGAAAAAGGAATGACTTGAGAAGAAATGACCAGAGAAAACAGAAGAAAACCAAGAGAGTGTAGTTGGAAGCAATGAAAGAGACAAGTTCAATGCTGTGTTGTTAGATGCTACTGAGTGGTCATTCAGGTTTCCACTGTACCATCATGAAGACATGTTGGTGTCCTTCCTAAGATTGATTTCTAGTAGGTTGGTGGAGGCATATGCCGGATTGCAGTGGGCTGAGTTGAAAATAGGAGGTAAGAAAGTGGGAAGAGCAGGTATAGACAGCTCTTCTAAAAAATTCAGCTCTGAACTGGAGGAAAGAACAATTAGCTAGAGTGGGAATTAATGTCCACGATGACTGACCATGATTTAATATAGAATCTAAAGCCTTCTTAAATGTTGATGGGAAGGTGTTAGTGGAAATGGAGGTAATACAAATATAGGAGAGAGAAGCATAATAGGTCTTGGAAAATAGAAGGAGCAATCTGTGAAGCAAACTTTCTTGGGAGGGCTAGGATCCATAGCAAAGATGGGAGAGACATTGACCAGAAATAATACAAGGTACTGTTTTCCATTTTATTGCTGGGAAGAAGAAAAGATTGGGTAAAAACAAAATGGGGGTTGGTTCTCCAAAGATGACAGGCAGTTTCCTTATGAAGCAGGAAAGGTTAGATCATCTGCTGGATAACAGAGGAGAAAGAAAAGGCTTAGAAATGTGAGGGAAGTGAAGAAGTTTTGAAAAGAGTACTTTGTTCTGAAAGGAAACATTGTGTTTGCTGGATAAGAAGTCTTTGTGATGGAATCTAATTTAAGCTACCACGGTTAATTTCCTTCTATTACCACAGTTTTAAAAATGAGGGTTTACTATGTTGGTATTGTTTTAGTTTGTATATATAGGAATGATTAAGTGTAAAATAATTTTTATGATAACAATGGTTTTCTCCTTGTGCCTAGTCACAAAAACCAAAATTTTAACTAAAATTTAGGCAAATTTTTCTGTAAATTAGTGTATTGTGTTTTTTAAAAATATCTTTTTTAAAAAATAATAACTTGTTCTTATAAAATAATGTATGTTCATTATGAAAAGTTTAAGTGAAACAAAACTGAAAAAGGGCCGGGCGTTGTGGCGGGCGCCTGTAGTCCCAGCTACTTGGGAGGCAGAGGCAGGAGACTCGCTTGAGCCCAGGAATCGGAGGTTGCTGTGAGCTGTGATGCCACAGCACTCTGTCCAGGGTGACAGCTTGAGGCTCTGTCTCAAAAAAAAAACAAAAAAAAAAAACTGAAAAATAGTTTTTAAAAATCAATGCCTAGAAATTATTTTCATTAACATTTGGTTGTCGTCACTTAAGAGAAATAATTTTATATAAATGTGATCATGTAGTATATGTGTTATTTTAAATAGAATAATAGATTATATTTGGAATTTGAGTGTAGTACCAAAGTAATATAGAAGAAACTACTGAACTTCATGTATTTTTTTTTTTTTTACAAAAGATATATTCTTAAGTAATGCTGTTAGAGTTCAGAAAAAGCATCATAGGGGTTAAGCACGGTAGCTCACACCTATAATCCTAGCACTCTGGGGAAGCTAAGGCAGGTGGATCACTCCAGCTGAGGAGTGTAAGACCAACCTGAACAAGAGTGAAACCCTTTCTTTACTAAAAATGAAAAACCGAAGCAAGAGGATTGCTTCAGCCCAAGAGTTCGAGGTTGCTATGAGCTACGATGCCACAGTACTCTACTAAGCGTGACAAAATGAGACTCAAAAAAAAAAAATAAGAAAATGTATCATAAAAAGACTAAAAGGCAAGTAACAGTGGCTGATACCTATAATCCCAACACTTAGGGAGGCTCAGGTGAGAGAATCATTTGAATCAAGGAATTCAAGACCATCCTGAGCAACATAGTGAGACGTCATCTCTACAAAAAATTAAAAATTAGATAGGTGTGGTGGTACGCACCTGTGATGCCATCTACTTTGGAGGCTGAGGCAAGAGGATTGCTTTAGCCCAGGAGTTGGCTCTGCAGTGAGTTGTGATTGTGCCCCTGCACTCAAGCCAGGATGACAGAGGAGACACTGTCTCTTAAAAGAAAAAACAAAACCCCAAACACTAAAAGGTCAGAAAAATTATTTAATTACATGCTTCATTGTTATAACACACCTATTGATTATACACATTGGATGATGAGGAAATTAGTGTATTTATGCTTTTACCTCACCTCTAATATCCCTTACGTTTTACATCATTACTGTTGGTCCCTGAGTAATAGGGGGTTGAACTTCATGGGTCCACGCACATACTTGCCAACCAAGTATAATTGTAACTGCATACATAGAGACCAACTTTCCCTAGACGTGGGTTCTACAGGCTGACTTTGAGTATGCCAGTGCCACCTGGAATCGGTCCCCTGCATATCCCAAGGCACAATTGTATTTTTAAATGTTCATAGTTTATAACCTCCATTTTCTGTTTTATTAATATAATTCCTATGGTTATTTAGACTTTATTATAGTATAGAGAGTAAAATAAAATGCATAGTCTAGTCACTGTTGTTCTCTGTTCCTGAAAAAGAAAAACAGCTTGGTTGTATATAAAATTTTTGAGACACATTTTCTTTCCTTATAACTCTAAAGATAGTTACTCATATCTAACTCTATTGTCTTCAGGCATAGAGTTACCTTGGAGAATTCTGAAGCCTTATGTGTCACTTGATACTAATGCTTGGATGAATGTAGTTTTCTTCATCTGTTCTTGGTGATATATGGTGTTGATGATTCTGTATGGGTTGACCAACCTGTAGTTGATCAAGGATAATGTTGTTTCAATGTTTATGCCATGTTACTTTGAATAGGAACCTTTGAAAGTAGCTACCTTCATGACAAAGGTGGCTACTCCATGACCCACTTTATGGGGTCCCTTTCACAGACTGAGAAATCTTAGGGTATTTTACTTTATGTTATTAGTCCACTTATAATATATAGAGAGGAATGTTCTCAAAACTTGATGAATTCAGAAATAAAAAAAAAAAACTTGATGAATTCAGAAATGCTGAAATCTAGCTCTTTTAGACTTGAGTTATAAGAAATAAGTGTATAGGTTCATGTTTACATCCTGGAATCATAATTTTATTATTTCTGATACATGGATGGAAGAAATACCTTAGAAAATGGATATAGCTAGAAAAGTATTCTCAAAGAACCACCTTTTTGTCAAAGCCAATGATTAGTTTTCTATATTTATCTTTACCTCTAAACAGCATCTGACAGTTGAATATGCCTTCCTTCTTGAAACATTTTCTTTTCCCCACTCCCATAAGGGCATACTCCTAGTTTTTCTAACTTTACTTGTCATTCCTTCTCAACTTCTTTTGCCATATCTTCCTCCCCCACCAGACATCTGAATGTTGGAGTGCTCTCTCTAGGTGACATCATTCAAATCCATAACTTTAACACATTTAACAGCTCCCATTTTTTATCTCCAATCATGACCTTACATGTTATATCCAGTCCATCCCTAATATTTCCAGTATAAACACTTCTTCTTATCTGCTCTACAATCTTACTTCAGGTTACCACTTATTTGGTTGTCTCTCATTGGCACCACTACAACCACCTCCTATTTGTCTTTCTGCAGGCACTCATATCATCCTCTCTTTTAATACATTTTAAATCTCTTTTTTTTTTAAAGTAGCTTTTTTTTTTTTCCTTGTGACAGAGTCTTACTATGTCATGCTCGGTAGAGTGCAATGGTGTCACAGCTCACAGCAACCTCAAACTCTTGAGCTTAAGTGATTCTCCTGCCTCAGCCTCTCAAGTAGCTGGGATTACGGTTACAGTTGTCATTGTTGTTCAGCTGGCCCGGGCCAGGTTCAAACCACCAGCCTCAGTGCATGTGGCTGGCGCTATAACCACTGTGCTATGGGTGCTGAGCCTGAAGTAGTTTTTTAAAATCCCAATTCATATCTTAGCACCATACCTTAACTTTATATAAAACTGTTCAGTCAGTGGCTTCCCATTGCAGCTAGAATAAAACCGAAACTCTCATGGCTTTCTAATTTATGTGAACTGCTCTACTTTCCACCTTAAACTCAATCTACCCTCCTCTGCTGTGGTTCACCTATAATGACTATATTTCTGTTTCTGAAACACTTCAAGCTTGATTCTGTTTTAAGGCTTTTACATTTCTTAGAACTTCTTCCCTCAGATTTTCACAATACCTCCTCATTCTGGCCATTCTGGTCTCAGCTCATATGTCACCTACTCCTTGAAGTCTTCCTTGCCTGTCCTACCTAACTTTACTTTCTACAGAAAAGTACCAAAAATAAAATTTGATAGAAATAATTTTACCAAAAAAGTGGTTATTTTATATATGTTAATCTAAATTTAAATGTATTTAAATGTATATATCTGTACAATATAATTCACATTTTTGGTAAAAATTTATTGAAACAAGAAACTATCGCTAATGTACATGGGAAATTAGTATCATTTGCCAATATTGAAGATAATAAAGGTAAGTATAGTGAAACAACAGTTTTATTAAACTTTTTGCTCTTCAGAAGCTCTAAGGCTGAGGCCTGCTCTGTTGATAAAAAGGTTAAACATTTAAGACCAACAGCATCAAAAAATCAGATCATATCCCATCAGTATCAAGTTCATTTCCTGTCATATCCCATCATTATCTCCTTGGCAAGTTCCCACCCAATGGGAACAACGCACGTGTATATGGCTCACTTCCTGAGTGAAGGACACAACTACAACTGGGACTTTACCTTATAAATGCAAACAATGTAACCTAATCATATTAATCTGAAATAACAAACAATCAAAACATGGCAGAAAAAAAAAAAAAAACATGGCAGGATTGAAAGAGAATCAAAATGGAAGCAACTTTCTCACTAAATGATTCAGTATAATGTAGTATTATCTTTGTCTTCTAAACTTACCAGTGCACTAAAACTAAACATAGTTTTGGTTAATGTGAAGTTGAAACAACTTTGGCCCTGGACTAGGGTAAAAGTATGCTAGTGAGCTAGTGCTAGTGAACTATTAATAATAATTCCTGGGAGAAAAGCCTATAAATTCTTATAGTTTATTTTAACCTTTTCCAAGTACATTGAGTAACATAAAAATGTATTACTCAAAATTAATGTGTTGAGTGTATTACCGTGGAATTCTTCTGAATTACTAATTTCCACATTATAAAAAAAATAGTATACCCTAATTACTGCAAGAATTCTATGTTATTGTATATCGAAGTAGTACCCTGAACACCTTAAATGCATCAATGTACAAAGTTACGATTTAATTAAAAACGATTAAAAAAAAGTTCTATTTGTTGGCTCTCTGCTAAACACTTTACATATATAATCTGATTTAATTATACCCATTCTCTGAGAGGTAGAAGTATCTTTATTTTATTTTGTTCATTCGTTCGTTTATTCATTCATTCATTTTTTGAGACAAAGTCTCACTCTATTGCTCTGGGTAGAGTGCCATGGCATCATAGCTCTCAGCAACCTCAAACTCTTGGGATCAAGAAATCCTCTTGCCTCTGCCTCCCAAATAGCTGGGAGTATAGGAACCTACCACAATGCAGGTTTTTCTTTTGTCTATTTTTAAGAGACCAGGTCTCGCTCTTGCTCAGGCTGTTCACAGACTCCTGAGCTCAGGCAATCCACCTGCCTCAGCCTCCCAGAGTGCTAGGATTATAGACGTGAGCCACCACACCTGGCCGGCATCTTCATTTTAAATATATGAAAACAGGATACATAGAAGATTCTGTGACTAGTAACTCTGTCTGACTTCAAAGACTGTATACCCTTAAGCACTGAATCTTGTACGAATAAAAAGGACAAGATGTGAAGGAAGGCTATAACCTAAGTGTATGGGGAGTTTTTTTGATCGAAGATCATATATTTGAGAAAGAACCTCTAGTTTTTTAGCCCTAAGAAATGGGAAGCTGCCTAAATGGCCACCAGATTGTATAGAAGCTTTTATGTTATATTTATTTTAGTCACTATTTTATCACAAGGGTATTCATTTTACAGGATACCTTTAACTTTCACTTAATTTTTATCTTAATACTTGGAATTGCTTATTTTAAAAAATAAATTTAAATTCTTTTCATATTATATGAAATATGAAACATTAGAATTGAAATATTCTTTTCAATTTATTTTAAAAAATAAATTACCACCTCACAATACAAATAAGTATATTAATATTCCTAACCTTAGGACATGGGACAGCAGTGTATCCAGAGTATATGTAGGGTCTATGATTTGAGTTTTTTTCTTATAATAGGGGGAATGGATTTGCGATGATACAATCGTAACTCTTTTCTGAGGGTAATCCTTGGCAGAGTCTAAGCAGAGAGCAATCAAAAAGATAATTTGAAGGTTATAAGATAGGTGAATCCCTCTACCACCACCTTCCTTCTTTATTCTGGGTTTTTTCTTTGGATTGCTTAGATCATCAGAAAGCTTTCTTTTCTTTGCTTTCAGAAGAATTGTAAATTACTAAGTTCCTTTCTGTTATCCACTTGGTTAAAATTGAGGGTCGTAATTAAGAAATTGCCATTTAAAACCTGTAATACATTTACTGTAGAGATGTTGTTAAGGACATCACCATAGTCACTCATTGGCCCCCTATGTAGAAACAACTATAAGGTGTATTTTTCCTTCTGGTGTCATAGAAAACATAGTTACTTCATAACTAACCATGTTGCTTTGGCTGCCAGGAAGCTAATTTTTATTTTTATTTTTACATTTTACTGTGCCACTTGTGTAAGATATCTCAAATTTTGATGAGAGTAAATAGTATCATGCTTCCAGGGAGACTTCTTTTATATTTTGAAAGATTCCAAAAATTTGCCTAAACCACTGTCTGTTGTGTTTATTAGTAAAATGTAATGTACTCATTTTTTGCTAATTTTTTTCATATGAATTTGACATTATACATCATTTGTATGTCAATAATACCTAACTATTACTTTAAATTCTTACATTTTAATTGCAATATACTTATGGTTTTATTATTCCTGAATAATCCATATTAAGATGCAAACTATTACTTTTAATTCTGGGAAATTACATTTAAAAATTCTTTGTAACTTTATATAAGAATATCTTAGTCTTTGGTTTCTAAGAATGAGCTATGTTCACCATTTTCCATGATACCTCTGTATAAAATAATGATGCTTTGTTAGAAAACATCTCATTTTGAGACTATAATCTAATTGGTAATTTTAATGAAATAATTTGTTTATAAATGTGTTTTGTGGGTATATCATTGCTTTCTGTTTATAATATTTCTTAGTATTTGTTCATTTTTTGTGATACTTTATATGGTAATTTGAGTAAATTCCAGTTGAATTATGTTGCCACATTATGTCTTCAAAAGGGCATGAAGTCAGTACACATGCTTCAGTAATATCTGGTTGTTTTACCCTATGTTTCCAGTTGGCAATTTGAAATTATGGCTTCAACTGCACTTTAAATATGTGATAATAGCATGTGTTTCTAATAAGGGCCAGCACCATTTTGTTCAGATAGTGTGAATGGTTGTCACTCATATATGACAAATGCACCTTCATCTGCTTCTTTGATAGCCCCCTAAAAACCATACCCTCAAATCAGGCCGATGAAATTAGCTGCTGTGTAAATTGTGTGTCTGAGTGGTTCATTATCTAATCACCGTCAGAACCACAGTGATAAAGTAGATTGAAGCGGGGAAGAGGTCTGCCAGATGATTTCAGGCCCCCCTCCCTAAATCTGGTTTCCCTTGGAAACCCTAATAGTGCAGTTTAGAACTTGAGGTCTTTCATGCCTGGAATTCAGTGTCTTTTAATGTACCAAACTTGGAAATGCCAGTAGTTCTAGAACGTAATTTTCTTTTTGTAAAGACCATAATTGTATTTATTTCAATTTTTGAAAGGTCAAGTCTCTTGAACTACTGTTTTGTTGCTAGTACCCTCAGTATTACTAAATGTGAAAAAAGTACCATGTCCTACTTGCATAGAATTCAGAATTATTTATCTATTATAGCTATTTGTTAACCTTCTAGGTAGGAATCTTTCTCTCTTCCTATAATCATAATGACTTTCTATATTATTTGTTTATTGAGTTTCTTCCCTTTAATTCATTTTAGGTGCTTTTGAAGATGATGATATCACACATGTTGAAGGAAGTGTAGATCCTATTCGAGATATAGAAATAATACATGAAGAGCTTCAGCTTAAAGATGAGGAAATGATTGGGCCCATTATAGATAAACTAGAAAAGGTGGCTGTGAGAGGAGGAGATAAAAAACTAAAACCTGAGTATGTAAGTAAAAATTTACAGCTTCTTTAGATACTTGAGTGTTTGTGTGTTTGTTTGTTTGTTTTTGGTAAAAAAAAAAAATTGTTGAGAAAATTATTTTATTTGTAGGCAATCAAGGGTCATGGTGATAGGCTATTTAGGATGTTCTCAGCAAGCCATAATTTGCAGTAATATTGAATGTTGATGTGGTGACTATGTAGACTTAAAGTTTTAGTGTTAAGTTTGGTTTTGTGATGAAATACTTACTGGATTTAGAGAAATGACTGAATATATGGATTTCATGGTTTTGAAGAAGTGATTTATACAAAGAAATGGTCTTCCTTAGGAATTGACAAAGTTGAATGTACTCTTAAAGTAGATAGGTCATCTTAATCTATTTTATGGCATGAAAACATGCATCATTGTCCTTAATATTCAAATGTGTTCCCTGTCACATTATTAGTGAATAATTATTAGTAAAATTGTAATAAATGTTCCAAAACCAATTCTGAAGCTTTTGGTTTAAGAATGATTGAATTGTCTTTTATGTCAAAAAAAAAAAAACAGTGCCTTAAACTATACATTTTCTCATTAATTAACATAGACTTTTCTTGTTTTTTATGTATCTTTGTCACAGGAAAGATTTTTCTTTCTAATTTTTCATGTATTAATTTTTAACACCTGTGTTATTTTCTTATTTTTAGAAACTGTGATTGTTCCATCTTTTCTCTTGTTTATTCTTAGGAAATTTAGAAAACTCTACACTGTTTTTTTCTTTTTTTCTTTCTTTTTTTTTTTTGAGACAGAGCCTCAAGCTGTCACCCTGGATAGAGTGCTGTGGCGTCACAGCTCACAGCAACCTCCAATTCCTGGGCTCAAGCGAGTCTCCTGCCTCCGCCTTCCAAGTAGCTGAGACTACAGGCGCCCGCCACAACGCCTGGCCATTTTTTGGTTGCAGCCGTCATTGTTGTTTGGCGGGCCCAGGCTGGATTGGAACCCGCCAGCTCAGATGCACGTGGCTGGTGCCTTAGCCCGTTGAGCCACAGGCGCCGAGACTGATTTTTTTTCTTTACAAAGATTCAAAGGCAAGCCAATGGAGAAGAGATAGTGTTCAACAAATGGTGCTGGTACAATTGGATTTTCATATACAAAAAATTCAAACTTCCTTTATATCTTATATGAAATTAGTTCAAGTGGATCATAGTCATAAAATTTAAAACTATAAATGTTCTAGGCTCAGCGCCCATAGCACAATGGTTACAGCACTGTCCACATGCACTGAGGCTGGCAGGTTCGAACCCAGCCCAGGCCTGCCAAACAACTATGACAACTACAATCAAATATTAGCCAGGGGTTGAGGCAGGCACTTGTAGTCCCAGCTACTTGGAAGGCTGAGGCAAGAGGATTGCTTAAGCCCAAGAGTTTGAAGTTGCTGTGAGCTGTGATGCCACAGCCCTCTACCAAGGGCAACATAGTGAGACTCTGTCTCAAAATAAAAACAAAAGCAAAAACAAAATAACTATAAATGTTCTAAAATAAAACAAAGAAGAAAATCTGTGTGGCCTCCGGTTAGATAGAATTTTTGGAATATGATTCCAATACCAGCAACTATAAAAGAAAAAATTGATACAATTGACTTTACTAAAACTAAACATTTTTGCTTTGTGAATGTGACAATGTTAGACATTTACCAGTTAAAGACTTAAAAATGAAGAGATAAGTTACAGAAAATCAGTAGAAAATGTTTTCAAATTATCTGACAAAGTACTTGTATCCAGAATATAACTGTCCCTTGGTAACCACAGGGGATTGGTTCCAGGACCCCATGAGGACAATGAACTCCTCGCATGCTCAAGTCCCTTATATAAAATGGTGTGGTATTTTCATGTAACCTTCATATATCCTTCTATACTTAAATCACCTCCAGATTAATTATAATACCTACTACAATGTAAATGCAATGTAAATAATTGTTATCCTGTATTTTTTATTTGTATTATTTTTTATTGTATTTACTGTCCCCCATTTTTCCATTTGCAGTTGGCTGTATCCACAGAAAACCCACAGATACAGAGGACCAACTATATATGAAGATCTCCAAAAGATCAACAACAGTTTTTGTTTTGTTTTTTTTTTTAAGTAGGCAAAAGATCTAAATAGGCATTCCACCAAAGAAGATACATGAGTGGCAAACAAACATGAGAAAAGATCATAATTAGTGATTAGGGAAATGCAAGTGAAAACCACAATGACATGCCACTACATTCACTTAGACCGAAGAACCAAAAGACAGTATCAAGTGCAAACAAGGATGCAGAAAACCAGGCGCTCTCCTACTGTTGGGAGTGCAAAACGGTATAGTCACTTTGGAAAAACGTGTTGTAGTCTTTTATAAGGCTGAACATATACACACACTCTTTCCTATATATGCACCCAATAGAAACGAAAACTTGCATTTACACAAAAATCTGTGAGTGTTCATAGAAGTTTATTATAAATTGCCGAGATCTAGAAACAACCCAACAATCCCTCCAGCTGCTAAATGGATTAACACGTGGCACATCCGTGCAATGGGTCATTCCTCTGCAGTAAAAGGCCCAAGCTGACGATTCACACAACATGAAGAACATTCATTTTGCTAAGGGAGAAGGCTACAGAACATATTTTCCAGATCCAGAAGGCTACAGAACATATTTTTGTTCCCATGACCTTCTGGAAAAAAGAGATAGAAAACAGGTAAGTTGTTGCCAGGGTCTGGTAGGTAGCCTTGACTACACCGTGACATCATTTGCAGTTGCGGGGCTGTTCTAGAAGGGACTGTGGTGGCAGGTACACCATGGGATGCGTCTGCCAAACCCCATAGCACTGTGTCCCACAAGAAGTGCATTTGCTGATATGCAAATTAGAATATACCAGGATATGGGGAAAGCCCAAGATAAATGTCAGACTGTGACAAATGAATCCAATAGTATTACAAATTAATTACACAATGGCCCTGAGATGGGAAAAAGTAGCTGGTCTTACTAACTCTGGAAAACAGCATTTTCCTGGAAACTGTGAGGCTAAAGACAGCAATTATATGCAAACACTGAGCTTCAGTGGGTAAATTTGTTCTTTGCAGAAATGTGGGTTAGCAATTTTGAAACTACTTTGTATGTATGCAGGAGCTGAACAAATAAATAACATTACAGATAGATGAGAGCCAGATATTTTGCTATCAAAGGCACAAATAAAGAGTGGGCAGGACTGTGCTAGATGGAAGCCAGAAGTAAAGCTTGAAACTTGTTTGCGTTTTTGTTTGTAATATATACATGTAGATAGATACAGAAACAAACACTGGAATGTGAGCACATCCCGGCCAGCAAGCTGTGTTTCTGTGCTCTGGCCTCCCCCAGCAGCGAGCAGGGGGGGGGGGGGGCGCTCAGCCAGCACTCAGGTGTCAGTTTCAGGCCCCTCCCGCCCAGCCCCACTTCATAGTGGTAGCCTCCCCACCCCTCCTGGCTGGGAAAGTTCTGCTCTCCAGCTGTGCTTGCTCCCTTGGGCTCTAGGAGACTAGCTGGTCTTCACAAAAAGAGACAAAACCATTCTTTTTCAGAAAAATAAGTTTTTGCTTCTTAAACCACTACTTAAGTGATAAACTAGATTCTTTATATTATTTTTGCAAAAGAATGTTAAATGCCCATTGTTAGAAGACTCAAATAGGATATGTTAATAAAGAAATGAAACACCCATAATCCCACTACACAAAGATAACTATCGCTGTGTATGTCTTTTTCAATGCATATTCTCATTGAAAACAAAAGATTTTCTAAAGTTTACTGTGTGTGTGTATAAAATTTATTCAGTTTTGGTAATTATTATAGATACTTGGAAAAATGATTCAAAGACTACCCAGGGCCCTGGGTTACAATTTTCTCTGGGCAGTGCTGATCATCATTTCTTATACCTTCCCATTACCTAAAATTTGTTTTTTTGTCATGAAGATTAGCTATAAAACTCTCAACATAAAACAACAATCTGTATTTATCAGCCCTAGGGGAATAGGCTTTGAGAAAAACAAAAACTGTAGGTAAAGAGACAATACTCCTAAGAATACTCAAAAGTAACTGTAAGTTCCAAATCAGAATTGAGTATCTAGACCAGTGTGACCAGAGGTCACTAACATAACCACAACTGTGATTAGGAAAACATGAACCAATATTTAAAAGTCAGAAATAAAAATTCAGATTTCTCACCTACGTGCTAATGTGGAAAAGTCAGAAGGTCAAGCCAACCCCAGTGGCCCTCCCTGGGGCTGAGTGGCACTGCTCTCTTGTGCAAGGGACACCAGGTCACAAGGCCCAACCTAACCAAGTCATTCTGTGTCACCGGGCAGGGCCTTGAAGGATTTGAGTTTTCAATCTTGCCCGAGGGAAATGGAGCCAATGTGTATGGAATCCGCTTGCTGCCAACTCTAGAAAGGAGACAGATCAATCACATATAAGATTAGAAATATCCTTGAGAGGTCTCATGAAAACTCAAGATTTTCACCACACTTGTACTACTTTAACAAAAGGAAAGTCTCTGTGCCCCTTCACCTATTCCCCTCCTTTCTTCTCCCTGTCTCTGTACTTGCCATTCACAATCTTAAAACTCACCTCTAACCACCTTGTTCCAGAAGTTCTGTACATCCCTTCCCCATACCCCTTACCACCCTCCCTGGCTCCACGTGGCTCACTCTCTCCCTGGAATCCACCCCTGGGACACAAGGCTACCATCCAGGATGTCCTTCCTCCCCAGCCAGTCACCCTCTTGTCACATTCGCCCCACCCATGTGCTCTCCATGGCCTTTCTACACCATGTGCCCCAGCACGGGGACATCCTCCTCAAGGAGGACTGTGGTGAAGGCCTCAGAATGGATAAGGGGAAGAAACACAGCTGCAGAAGCAAGTCAGATGCAAAAGGCTGGCTCTGACATCAGCACACTGCCCCTCAGCTGCAGGTGCACCCACTCTGCAACAGGGGGATCCTGCCAGGAGAAGGAGCTCTCCCCCCCCAACGCAAGGCCTGTGGGGTGTGTAGGTAACACCCAGGGCCGCTGGCCTCCAGCAAGTGTGCTGGCAGCCCAGCTCAGATCACAGTGCAAGACTCCTTCCTCTCCCACCTGAGCCCAACAGCCAGAGACCAGCTCTGCCCCAGGACAGCTGAGAGAACAGGAACACGGCCTCCTCAACTGGGCAATAGTCCTGGGATCCCTTCCAAGTCTGGTCCTTCCATGGTGTTCTCCCTCTGTGCTCTCTTTGATTCTTAGAGGTTAATCCCCTAGTCCCTAGTTAGTAATTATTCACAGTAAATCTGCAGCTCAAGGTTCCTCAAGGTTCTGTCTGAATCTCTGAGAATAACTGAGGCAAAAAGGAGTTCAGATGAAATGCAACATCTGTTCAATTGCAGGGAAAGTGATACAGAATACATCACTATTCCTTCTATGCTTATTTAACTACAAGTCTTAAGTTTACCTTTATCTCAAAAAATAATGTTAACAGTGACGGGGTTGATATCAGAAGATAAATCCTGATTTACCACTGACTAAACATGTAGCTTTGGTCAATTCAGGTCCCATAGCCTGTGAAGTAGGAACAACATACTCACCTCAAAGGAAAGCAGGGCCCACTCTGCTGGCCGTGCTGTGCCAGGCCCTGCTCCAAGCATTGGCTACGTAACATGTGAGCCATGTAACATCCTCCACTCTGCACCCATGACAGTTGCATGGTTGTGGCTTCAGTTATAATTCCCATTTTATAAAACATTTCAAAAACACCCTTAATAGGAGCTTGGGTCTCCACGGATGGCTGTGTCAATATTTGACCAATTATCTAGCTGTAGACATTGTGGTTGTTTCCTGTTTCTTGTTATTACCAATGACGCTGTGATTAAATCTTTGCACCACATTGTGGCACATGGGGGGCACATTTTTGTGCAAGCACAGGTTGCTAGAGTACATAATAATTTATTTTTTAATTACTAATTGACAAATTATCCCCCTCAAAAATGGCATAAATTTTCAAGAAAACACAAAGGAAAGAACACCCACTTCACCAGGCCTCATCAACGCCAGGTGGCAGCTCTTCCCTTGCCAGTCTCAGAGGCAAAAGTAACAGGCAGCTGTTCTGTTCCAAGGATTTATTCACTAACTCAATGTAGAGTGACATGCACAGAGCGGACACAGGGTACAGCCCCACACGTCCCAGGGGGCCACTGTTGTGTTATTTTTCATTTCCCTGAATACCAATAAGGTTTATCATCTTTTTAGGCATATGGACTATCTGGCTTTCTTCTTTGCGAATTGCCTGTTCCTGCCTTTAGCCCATTTTTCTATTTGGTTCTTTGTCTTTTTCTTACCGAGTTATTTTTTTAATTACTCAGACACTGCCAATATTTTTTCCTGGTCTGCTGCTTATCATCTGACTTTGTTTGCAGTTTATCCTCTCTACAGAAATTCTGTTCTTAGAAATCTAGTATTTGGTCTTCTAGGTCTGTGGGTTTAACGTCTCACTTCACAAGGTCCTAGTCAATGTCATAGGACCTGTGCTCTCCTCTAGAACATTTTAGGATTTTTAAATGTTTAATACAAGTTGAGTTTTTTTTAATGTGTTTGCTTATTGATGGTAAAATTTAGTAATCTTTTTTTTAAAAGACCTGGCAGCTCTATTCCACGGAGACGGTCCACAGTGGGCTTGAGCACCACACCAAGGAGCCGGCCCTGCATCCTGTCAGCAGGAGGCAATGAAAGGGGGAGGATGGGTCAGAGTGGCCACTGAGGAAGGATCTAAAGCAGTGGTTCTCAACCTTCCTAATGCCTCAACATTAGGAAGGTTCCACAACATGAGGAATTATATTAAAGGGTCACGGAATTAGGAAGATTGAGAACCACTGATAAAGCAAATGGCAAAAAGAAGTAGATTCTTATTCCAGGAATCAGGATCCTCCCATAATGGCTTGTTGGACATGGGGATCTGGGAGTTGAGGGTGGCTCCTGGCTCAGGAGAACTGGCAGACAGTGGTGCCTGCAGAAAGCTCTAGAGAATCATGACACAGATGGTTATCTTTTGAGTAGGTGGATACTTAGGACACCCTTTCGGCACTCACAATAAAAGCAATAACCAAATCTGTTGCCTGAAAACAGAACAACAAAATAAACTTATGACAGGTTTGAGCATTGCCCTAAAAAGTTCTTGGATGCAGCCAGGCCCCTTAGGAAAAGAATGCTGCTTTAATTGACTTGCCCATGTGAATGTTTTCTTGGCAGCCTCCCTTGTCCCGGGATGCTATTATGAACCAACATAAGCCATTTAGCAGCTTACATTTAAAATTATACCTATGCAGTCATCTCACTGTTGGCTGCATATCCAAAGAGAGATCACAAGTTTCACCCACTTGGCTTTGTTGAGACCTGTGGTTACTGCCCAAATCCAAGGCTCTCATTGCAAGGGAAGCTCAGGTGGAGCCTCGAGTCTGGCTGTTCATGTTATCCTGGCCACGAACCAGTGAGGAGGCTGTTGAATCTATTTCCTCCTAACAGACGCATGATGTAGTTTTTCTAATTCCTACAGGAAATGTCCCTTCCCACAGCCTTCACAATCATAAATACAGATATAGGCCCTTAAATTGCACTTAAATGAGACAAAGTGTAAGTAAAACTGCTGGCACAAGAAAGTTTAAAGGTCAGTCATCATGGTCGGGCACAGTGACTCACACCTGTATTCCACTCTGGGAGGCCAAGGCAGGTAGATTGCTGGAGCTTCAGGATTTCAAAACCAGCCCGAGCCCAAGAGTCTGATGTTGCTGTGAGCTATGAAGCCATGGCACTCCACCCAGGGGGACAAAGTGAGACTGTCTCAAAAAAAAAAAAAAAAAAGTCAGTCATCATTACTAACATGTGCCAGGATTTCAAGCACACCTGGTACAGGGTAAGAACTTATATACCTTTTATATTTAATTCTTAGAGTAATAATGCACTTACATTATCTGTTTGTAAATGATAAATCTGTTTTATACACTCACGTAACTAGGAAGGAACAGGAGCAGGACCTGAAGTCACAGCTCCCCACCCACCAGGCCTGAGTCTGGACAACCTGCTAAGCCAGCCCAGCCAGGACCTGCCTGTCACTGGCTCCTGCCAGGGCAACCCACAGGGGAGGCCTTTAAAGAACAAGCACGTTTTTCTCCACAGTAGTGTTATAGAGGTGTTTGTTCACTGCTGAAAAATTAGGTAAACCTTACTCACACTCTACCTCCAAGAGATACTCGGTATTGACATTTGAGTTTTTCCCCAGTGTTTTCCCACACAAACCCAGAGCACCATCCTTAACAGGTTCTCTCTCAGTCTGCTACTTTCCCATTACTGTAGCATGAAGCTCACTCCAAGTGAAGCTGAGTTAAGGCACACAGTGCTCGCTTTTCCTCAGAGTAAAAGTATGAGCTGCCTCCTCTAGTCCGTAAGACCGAAGGAAGCCACCCAGAATGACAATCTTGGCCACATGCGCCTCATGAGCTATCTCCCTCAGCCTCCCACAGGCTGGAGACGCTGACCAGGCCCCCCTCCTGAGCCCAGTGTTAAGCCGCCTTCAAACCCCATTTACTCCCAAGGGAGGTGGAGGTTTCACAAAGGCAAATGTGACCCATGTACTTGCTAAATTGTAAGGCAATTCCTACCCTTCCTTAAACAAGGACAGGAAGGTCCCTGTCCCACACAAATTAAAACCATGGCCTGTCATTTCACACCCCAGATTGCCAGAAACTGAATCTGGTAATACCAATAGTTGAAGAGGATGTGGAGAGATGAGAGCCGGATACATTTTTTCACAAAGTTGGAAAAATGTATAAAATGACACATTTTGGACATTATGATAATATGACATAACATCTAGTATTTTTGAAAATGCACAAATCCTACTAGCTATATAGATACCAGCTCTGAGTATGTATGCAGAGAACCACTCTCATGCCCAGCTATGGATGCTGTCGGGAGCCACAGTAACCTAGAGAAGGATGCAAAAGCAGCCCACATGTCCATCCAAGGGAGGCTACAAATTGTGGGACATTCATATATTAACTGATACTAAAGGGAATAAAATTAAAATGAATAGAAAGGACTTAATGGGTCAATTAGAGCAGATCTCAAAAGGCATATGAGTAAAAAGTAGCAAAAATACATACATTTCTGTTATTATGAATATATGCAGCAGTCAAATCACATGTAACACTTAAATAAAACAAAGCACACGAAACAGTATTACTGTTATTTGCTGGTTGTCAGAAATATGTACTAAAAGTATAAAAGTGTGGACAGAAAAATACCTATTGAATGTTTGGTAACAGTTGCCTTTAAAGTGAAGAGGAAGGGTAGGAGAAATGACATTAGGGAGAGCTGTACCAGGAATGTCAATTATGTTGACAGTATTTTATTTTAAAGAAATGAGGGAATGGCCATGAGCAAAGAACAAATGCAAGGCGGTGCGTGAGTGGAAGTTGCCCCATCCTCCATTCTCTTCTTTTTTTTTTTTTTTTTTTTTTTTTTTTTATATAAAAATTAAAAATTTAAACCCCCCATTATAGTTCCGTTGAGTCCCAGAAAAAACCAACAACCACCAAATGGCCTTAGGCGATTAAATTTCCACACCCA
>CAUYRH010031892.1:0-12632 GCA_963574655.1 Perodicticus potto
GAGAGGAACGGAGAGAGCTTCTCTCTCCCTACTTGAAATCTCTCCCACTACCAGGAGCTTTGGTGTTTTCTGTATTCTTTTCTGTAAATCAATTCTGTCTTATCACGGACGGGTGGGGGGGGCGGGAAATAATGTAATGAATAAAGAAAAAAAAAAAATCTTCGTGTTCACGTTAAGAACACATGTGAAACTGCCCAGGCCATCAAGGGTATGCATATACGAAAAGCCACCAAGTATCTGAAGAATGTCACCTTAAAGAAACAATGTGTGCCATTCCAACGTTACAATGGTGGAGTTGGTAGGTGTGCCCAGGCCAAACAGTGGGGCTTGACACAGGGTCAGTGGCCCCAAAAGAGTACTGAATTTTTGCTGCATATGCTTAAAAATGCAGAGAGTAATGCTTAACTGAAGGGTTTAAATGTAGATTCTCTGGTCATTGAGCATATCCAAGTGAACAAAGCACCCAAGATGTGCCGCTGAACTCACAGAGCACATGGTCGCATTAACCCATACATGAGCTCCCCTGACACATTGAGATGATCCTTACTGAAAAGGAACAGATTGTTCCCAAACCAGAAGAGGTAGCAGAGAAGAAAAAGATATCCCAGAAGAAACTGAAGAAACAAAAACTTATGGCACGGGAATAAATGCAACACAAAATAAATGCAAATAACAGTAAAAAAAAAAAAAAAACTCTCCAAAGCAAATAAAACTGTTTCCTCTTCAATGTTGTAAGTCACATCATAGAAGCCTAAAGTTTAGTAAGATTAATTTTTTAAATTCTAGCTTTTAAAACACACACCTGAATATGTAATAAATTAATCCATGTTAATGTATTTCACTAAATAGAATTTTCTTTTGCAGTTTTTTTTTTGTTTGTTTTTGTTTTTTTTGGCCAGGGGTGGGTTTGAACCCACCACCTCTGGTATATGGGGCTGGCGCCCTACTCCTTTGAGCCACAGGCGCCGCTCTAAATAGAATTTTCTTGATTTTTATATTGAATGTAAGAACACAATAATATCCTACAATAAAATTCTTGAGCTGTAAGGATACTTAGAAAGTTTTCTTCTATTGCTTTTTAAGTAAAAATGTCCTTTTTTTCTGTTAGAGAACTGTATTTCCAGAGTGCAAAGATGCTGAATGTGCCAGATTTGACTTACGACTCTCCCTTTAAACTCCTAAGCATTATTGTCTATTTTTGTTGTTGTTGTTGGGAAATCATTGAGAGTGCAAAGAACTAGGTTACACTGCTTGCATTTGTTAGGTAAAGTTCCTCTTATAATTGTGTCCTACCCCCAAAGGTGTGTCACACACAATGAACCCCCATCCCCCTCCTTCCCTCTCTCTGCTCCCCCATTACCCCACCCCCCCACCATGTGCTTGCATAAACTGTCCTCATATCAGAATTGAGTACATTGGATTCTTGCTGCTTCATTCTTATGATGTTTTACTAAGAATATGTTTCATTTCCATCCAGGTTAATACAAAAGATGTAAAGTCACCATCTTTTTTAGTGGCTGAATATTATTCCATGGTATACATATACCACAGCTTGTTAAACTATTCCTGGATTGGTGGGCATTTATGTTGTTCTGCAATTTGGTGGTTGTAAATTGAGCTGCAATAAACAGTCTAGTGCAAATGTCCTTATGATAAAATGATTTTTTTTCTTCTGGGTAGATGCCTAGTAATGGGAATGCAGGATCAAATTGTTAGCCATTTGTCTGTCTTCTTTAGAACTATTAGGTCTGTTCATCTCTCTTGCCCAGAGATAGATGAAATTGTTGGGTCTTTTTTTGTTGATTAATTTGAGTTCTCTATAGACCCTAGTTATGGAGGTTTGTCTGATTCATAATATGCAAATATCCTTTCCCATTCTGAAGGTTATCTGTTGCTTCAGCTATTTCCTTAGCTGTCCAGAAACTTTTAATTTTAATTAAGTCACACTTATTTTTGTTGTTGTTGCACTTGCCATGGAAGTCTTCTTCATAAAATCTTTCCCCAGGCTGATATCTTCAGTGTTTTCCCCATATTTTCTTTGAGGATTTTTATTGTTTCATGCCTTAGATTTAAATCTTTTATCCATTTTGAATCAATTTTTGTGTGTGATGAGAGGTGTGGGGCCAGTGTCACTCTTTTACATGTGGTTATCCAGTTCTCTCAGCACTATTTATTGAACAGGGATTCTTTTCCTCAGTATATGTTCTTGTTTGGTTTATCAAAGATCAGATGGCTATAAGAGGTTACTTTCATCTCATGGTATTCTATTCAGTTCCAAATGTCAACATCTCTATTTTTGGGCCAATACCACACTGTTTTGATCACTATGGCCTTGTAGTATAGCCGAAAGTCTAGTAGGGTGAAACCCTCCACTTTGTTTTTATTACTAAGAATTGCCTTAGCTGAATAAGGTTTCTTTTAGTTCCACACAAAACAAAGAATTACTTTTTCCAAGTCTTGAAAGTATGATGATAGTATTTTAATGGAGATTGCATTGAATCTGTAGATTGCTTTGGGTAGCATAGACATTTTCACAATGTTGATTCTTTCCAGCCATGAGCATGGTAATTTCTTCCATTTGTTAATATCTTCTGCTATTTCTTTTCTTAGGGTTTCATAATTTTCTTTATAGAGGTCCCTTACTTCTTTTGTTATGTATATTCCTAGGTATTTCTTTTTTTTTTTTTTTTTTTTGAAGCTACTGAGAAGGAAATTGTATCCTTTCATCTTGGCTGTTATTGGCATATACAAAGGCTACTGATTTGTGGATACTGATTTTACATCCTGAGACATTGCTGTATTTTTTTCATCACTTCCAGGAATCTTGTGGTTGAGTCTTTGGGAGTCTCTGAATATAAGATCATATTGTCACATTTTTTTAAATGTGTAGCTGTAATCTATTGGCCATGATTTCATTGAGAATTTTTGCATCTATATTCATAAGTGAAATTGGTCTGAAATTCTTCTTTTTAGTTGGATCTTTTCCTGGTTTTGGTATCAGGGTGATGTTTACTTCATGGAATGTGTTGGGGAAGAATCCTTCCTTTTCAATTTTTTAGAATAATTTCTGCAGTATAAGCTCTTCTTTGAGGGTTTGATGGAATTCTGCGCTGTGAAGCCATCTGGACCAGGGCATTTTTTTGTTGGGAGATTTTTTATTGTTTCTTCAATCTGTTCTTGAAATCAGTCTGTTCAAGAGATCTATTTCTTCTTGACTAAGTCTAGGGAAGAGGGTGTGATTCCAGGTATTGATCCATTTCCTCCACATTGTCAAGTTTCTGGGCATAGAGTTTCTTGTAGTACTCAGAGATAATCTCTTGCATCTCTGTGGCATACATTTCTGATTGAGGTTATTAGAGATTTACTTTTCTGTTTCTAGTTAATCTGGTCAAAGGTTTATCAGTTTTATTTTATTTTATTTTATTTTATTTTATTTTATTTTATCTTATCTTATTTATTTATTTTGTAGAGACAGAGTCTCACTTTATTATCCTCAGTAGAGTGCCATGGCATCACATAGCTCACAGCAACCTCCAGCTCCTGGGCTTAGGTGATTCTCTTGCCTCAGCCTCCCGAGTAGCTGGGACTACAGGCACCCGCCACAATGTCCGGCTATTTTTTTTGTTGCAGTTTGGCTGTGGCTAGGTTTAAACCCACTACCCTCAGTATATGGGGCTGGCACCCTACTCACTGAGCCACAGGTGCCACCCAATTTTATTTATTTTTTCAACAAACCAACTTTTTGTTTTGTTAATTTTCTGAATATTTTTGTTTTATTTTGTTTTGTTTTTGAGACAGAGCCTCAAGCTGTCACCCTGGTTGCAGCCGTCATTGTTGTTTGGTGGGCCCAGGCTGGATTTGAACCCGCCTGCTCAGGTGTACATGGCTGGTGCCTTAGCTGCTTGAGCCACAGGCACTGAGCCGAGTATTTTTGTTTTTAATTTCATTAACCTCTGATTTAATTTTGGTTATTTCTTTTCATCTACTGGGTTTTGGATTATATTGTTCTTCTTTTTCCAATTCCATGAGATGGTTCATGAGTTTATTGATGCACTCCCTTTCCATTTTTCAAAGTAGGCATCTAATATGATAAATTTCCCTCTTAAGACTGCTTTTGCTGTATACCACAGGTTTTGGTAACTTGGGTCTTCATTGTTATGTTTGAGGAATTTAACAATTTCCTCTTTTATCTCTTCCTCAACCCAACTATCATTCAGCATAAGGTTGTTTAATTTCGAAGTCTTTGTGTGGAGATAAACATTTTTACTGGAGTTGAGTTCCAACTTTATTTCCTTGTGGTCTGAGAAGGTATAATTTCTATTCTTTTAATTTTGCTTAGGTTTGATTTGTATCCAAGGATGTGGTCTATTTTGGAGTATGTACCATGGGCTGACAAGAAAAATGTATATTCCTTAGCTTTGGGATGTATGTTCTGTATATGTCTATTAATCCCATTTGTTCTAGGGTCACATTTAAGTCCTTTGCATCTTTGTTTAGTTTCTGTTTAGAGAACTTGTTCAGTTCTGTCAGAGGGGTGTTAAAGTGTCTGGCTATTATGGTGTTATGGGATATCATATTACCCCAACTCATCAAGGTCTGTTTCATAAATCTGGGAGCATTTAAGTTGGATGCATAAATATTTAAAATTGAAATGTCTTCTCATTGTATTGTTCCTTTGACCAGCATAAAGTGTCCATTTTTGTCTTTATCTTAGTGGCTTTAAATCCACTTGTATCTGAAAATAAGATTGTAACCCCTCCTTTCTTCTTATTTCCATTTGCTTAAAATACTGTTTCATTTGGTTTTTTTGCAGTTTTTACCTGGAGCTAGGTTTGAACCCGTCACCCATCACCTCTGGCATATAGGGCTGGTGCCCTACCCCTTTGAGCCACAGGGACTACCCTAATCCTGAGTCTTGATTTGTCCTTCAAGGTTAGTTGTTTCTCCTGGAGACAGCATTTGGATGGCCTGTGCTTTTTTATCCAATCAGCTACCCTGTGCCTCTTCAGTGGTGAATTCAGTTCACGGAAATTTATTGAGAGAATTGATAAATGTGAAAGAGTTCTATTCATCTTATTTTGTGAAAGGCCATTGTGTAGTTTTATCCCATGCACCACTTTGGAAGCTAAGTTTTTTTTTGTTTGTTTTTGTTTTTTACACTGATTGCATTTGTTAAGTAAAGTCCCTCTTACAATCGTGTTTTGCCCCCAAAAGGTGTGGCACACACCAAGACACCACCCCTCTCGCTCCTTCCCTCTGGAAGCTAAGTTTTGACCTTTACCTTCTATGTGTTTACTTTGCTGGTGGTCCATTATGGTTGTCAGTGTTGAAAATAGGTCTAAGTATTTCCTGTAGAACTGATCTTGTTGTGGAGAATTTCCTTAGTGTTTGGGTACATGCAAAGGATTTGATTTCTCCATCAATTTTGAAGCTTAGTTTAGCAGGATACAGAATTCTGGGCTGAAAATTGTTTTGTTTAAGAATGTTGAGGTAGGTGACCATGCTCTTCTGGCTCAGAGGGATTCAGTTGAAAAATCTGCTGTCAAGCTCTTCCTCTGTAGGTCAGTTGGTGCTTACTCCTGGCTGCTTGCAGAATTTTTTCTTTCATCTTGACTTTGGACAGGTTCATTACAATGAGTCTTAGAGAGGCTCTGTTTGAGTTGAGATGACCCAGGGTTCGATATCCATCTGAAAGGAGTGTGTTGGGATTATTAGTAAAACTTGGGAAGTTTTCATTTATGAAAATCTCCAGCAGTGCTTCCATTCCTTAGGGACAATCTTCTTCCCCTTTAGGAATCCCTGTTATTTGTATGTTGTGAACATTTCATGTAGTCTCATAGTTCTCTAAGTGCCTGTTCTGCTTTCTCTCTTTTCTGCCTCTTTAACTACCTGGGTTAACTCAAAGACTTTATCCTCTAGCTCAGAGGTTCTTTCTTCTCCATGGTCTAACCTATTTTAGACACTTTCTACTGCATCTTTATGTTCCCTGATTGTCTCCTTCATTTCCTTAAGCTCTGCCATATCCATTCTATATTCTATATATCTCTCGTCTGACTTTTGTTTCTGTCTTTCCATTTTCTTGTCCATTCCTTTTATTTCTATATCATCCATATTTTAAGTTTCTTTTCTGTCAAGTTCATTAATTCTTTATAGGTAGAGTTTTCTGCAGTAGCTGCCTCATGGTCCCGCAAGGGAGTTCCTCTGTTTTGGGTTTTCATGTTGCCTGAATTTTTCTGTTGTTTCCTCATGTGTTCTTTCTTCTTGCTCACCTCTGTGTCCTCCTATTTCCTTCTCACTGCCTCCTTTGTTTCAAACAGAAGTCCTTGCTCTTGATGAAAGTATGTTGCAACGTGTCGCTGGGACACTAGGTGGAGCTGTGGGGTTTGTTAGGAGACAGCACAGCCAGCAACATTTTTGGTCCTTATTCCAAACTTAGTTGTGTAGTGATGCCTAATTGTTTCACCTAATTGTTTCCTCAGCATTCAGACCCCGCCTGGTTAGGATCTTAAAGCTCACAAGAATCCTTCAGGGACAGGTCTGACAGTGCCCCCTTATGCCAGTTCCTATGGGGTCCAGGAGTCCCTCAGCCTGTCCCAAGAGTGGAGTTCTGATCCCAGTAGACAGAATTAAGATAGCCATGCTTTAGTTTCCTGCTAAGACCTTCTCACAACCTTCCCACAATGGCAGGCCCCTGGGCTGCCAAGACCCTTATATGGCTGCCTTGCCAGCCACCAAACCTATGGCATATCCACTCCAACCAGCATTCAGTTCTGGTTGCTGTATACTGTTCGAGTCCGCCCAGTCTTCTAAGCTTTCCACTCAACACGTAGCTTCCCCCAACAACTGAAAACTACAGAAATGCTTCCTCCTGTCCCAGACCTCTGTGGGAGGCCAGCCAAACCCAGCCAGTTGCAATCACTTGCCTAATTCATCAGATTTACACTGCTCTGAATCATACGCTGTATCTAGCTCACTACCTCCTCACTGTGCTCCCTGAGCTATAACTCTGGGTATGATCCCACACCAGGTATGACTGGGTTCTCTCTTTTTCTCTAGTTATTCTAGGAGAGCTCAGCTGAATGATCCTTCTGGTCTGCTATCATGCTCCACTCCATCCCCCACCAAAAAACACATGTTTTTTAAAAGTTCACTGAGTCACCCTTTTATTTGTGGATGTCACTTTTCCTTTTTAATGTTATCAACTCAATTTTTGTTATATAAAGTCTCACTTCACATGATCATCTTGTAATAGTCCTCCCTCCCCTTTTGCCCTCCAGGCTTAGTTTTTGATGTTTGGCTTAACAGTGTAGCCCTTCTTTTGTTGAAAACACTAACCCCCCAAAAAGTCACTCAGGAAGCTCAGAAGAGTTCAAAGATCTTTTAACAAATTTCACATATAAGCAAGACAGAATCACTCTGAGTATGGGGAAGTGGAGGGTTAAAGCTCCTCAAAGGCAGCAGGTGCTAGCAGAAGAGTGAGAGGTACATACACCTACATGCATGCACTCATACAGCTTGAAGAGGGTAGAGAGACAATATCCTGGGCTAGATAATGGTTTCTTCTTTCAGCAGTGTCTCCTTTTGTATTGAGCTCAGTTCTCCTCCCAAACTCTCCAGCTTGTCCAAGTGCAGGCTCCTCTGGGTCTCATCAATATCCTGGGACACGGGCAATAAATGGCAGCTAGGGCAGGCTATTTCTTGAGAGAGGCAGATGGCACCTAGGCAACAGCAAAGGTTTGGGTTAAGACAGAATGCTGAGCTCCATGCCCTGAAGGTCAGGAACTCCTGGAGTGAGTCCTTCTGGTTCTAGACCTGCCCTCCCTCCTTCTCCCCTCCAACCTAGAGTTATTACAGACACAAAAGGAAAAACAAAATACTCCAAAGGACAAGGAATACAAATGGATGGATAAAATCACACAGCCATGGCCAGCAAAGGCATCTCTGCAACTGTCTAGCTCATTAATAAGTAAGAAAAACAAGGGTTTAGAGAGAAGAAGGTCCAACACAAAACCCAGGCCACTTGATGCCCAAGTCAAGACTCTCAGTAAAGGAAAGGAAAAATACAGCTATTTTTCATAAGAACAAATGGAGCTACCTTAAGTGAATGACAGTGCTGTGTGAAGGTTAAGACTAAGACAAAATACTACTATTTTTAGCATTATAACAGATTAGATACTCTCCCACTAAAAGCAGCAAAAATTCTAAATGAAACATGCCTCTAAAAACATTTTTAAATGCATCACCAACATGGTATCAAAGTAAGATATTCTTAGATGCCAATACCAAGAAAAACAGGAATGTAGAGAGTTAAGCAAACACACAATTAACCTTCACCTTGGCACCCAACCCAGGTAATCCTGAGTTTCCTTTTGTTGGCCATTTGGGGCACAGAAAATAGGTGAAAAGGCCCAGGACCTGCTCAAGATGGGGAATCTAATAAGAACCTGCCTTATAAAGCTGGAACCATGCAGTAATATGTGTTGGCTGAGATTGATAAACATCAACTGGCTGTTATGTGGGTCTACAGCTAAATTCACAATATAATAGTTTTAAATCCTGGGCTGGTTGCAAACTCAAGCACCAGGCTGAAGCAACTGCAAATCCTTTGACAGGAAACACTTAAACCCAGGGCTCAAACCCAATAAAATTCTAAGCAAAATGAATTCACAGTGAAAAAACACAAAACATACCAAGAAACAAGACATCATAAGGAAGAGCCCATAGAAACAGCAGAAAACAGACTAGATCAGTGCTCCTGTGGCACCAACAGTTAGCGTGTGGTATAGATATCCGAAAACAGACTAGATCTGCAATAATTCACTTAAGAAACTTAAAAGACACAGAATGTAAAATAAGTTTTTTTTACATGTCTAGTAAAAATATATTTGGATAATTATTAAAAGTGAGGAAGAAGAAGTCTAAGAAATGATAAGATTTATGAAAATAGATTAACTGAAATAAAAATTTAGTGGATAGGTTAAATAACACATCAGATACGGGTAAATATCTAGTAATGTGGTAAGAGTAAATGGGTAAAATAGAAGATACATCCAAATAAGTTGTTTAGAAATGCAGCATGTAAAGACAAAGAGGTAAAAAATATGAAAGAGAAATTAACTCTGTGGGATAGAGTAACAAGATCTAACTAGAATCCTCCAAAGGAAAAAAAAATGAAGAGAAGATAAAAATGTTCTAGAAATGCTGAAAGATACTACTCTTCAGATTCAGTTCATACAACAAACTATAACACAAATATCCATACCCTACAAATATCAAAGAAAGTCTGAGAGAAAAGAAATATTTTCTTAAAAAGAGTGATATTTGTATACAGACAAATTCTTAGTAGCCAACAATGGAAATGGAAAAATAATGGAATAATATCATGAATGCTGAGAGAATAACTGTCAACCTAAAAATGTATGTTCAGCAAAATTTTAATAAATGAAAGAGAAAAAAAATTTTTTTGAGACACCATCTCACTTTGTCACCCTCGGTAAAGTGCTATGGCATCATAGCTCACAGCAACCTCAAACTCTTGGGCTTAAGCAATTTTCTTTCCTCAGCCTCCTGAGTAGCTGGGAATATAGACACCTGCTACAAAACCCAGCTATTTCTTAGAGACAGCATCTCACACTTGCTCAGGCTGGTCTTGAACCTGTGAGCTTAGCCAATCCACCTGCCTTGGCCTCCCATAGTGCTAGGATTACAGGTGTGAGCCACCACACCTGGCCATAAAATTTTATATAAACCAAATTTTAGAGAGTGTATTTCTAATGGATCCTCACTAAAAAGCATTATAAAAAATAGATTTTTTAACAAAAAAAAACTTTTATTTAAGAAAAGAAAGTTTAGAGTACTTCAAAGAGAGTTGGAAGTGGGTCACTATCACGAAGAGGTGAGAGAGACCAAAGGATATATTTCAGACATATGAATAATAATCTTGAATAAAAACACTGAGAAGGTATAATGAGCAAATAAATTGGCAAATATAAGCATAAATGTAAGCAAACAAATATTAAATACATAAAATAATAATAGTAATGCCAAATGTATAAAACAAAACATACTAAAACATGGGCAAAAAAACGCATATAAATTGGCAGGAGGAAGGTTCTTGTGTTATTTACAAACAGAATAAATATCAAAGAAAGTCTGAGAAAAAAGAAATCAGTTTTCAACTTTGTTAAGCAAGCATGTTAAAATAAGAGCAATTACTATACAAATAAAAATAAACTGTATAGGGAGGCACCCATAGCACAGTGGTTATGGCGCCAACCACATGCACCAAGGGTGACGGATTCCAATCCAGCCTGGCCAGCTAAACATCAAGGACAATTGCAACAACAACAACAACAAAAAATAGCCAGGCATTGTAGTGGGCACCTGTAGTCCCAGCTACTTGGGAGGCTGAGGCAAAAAGAGTTTGAGGTTGCTATGAGCTGTGACACCATAGCACTCTACCAAGGGTGACATAGTGAGACTCTGTCTCAAAATAAATAAATAAATAAATAAAAACAGACTGTATATCTTCCAAACTAAAGTGCGGGAAAATATGATAAGAATTGTATTTAAGTAAAACTCAATGAATCAAAAGCAAGGTGGGAGAGGGGCGGGTAGCAGAAAAACTGAAAGCATAAATTAAGGTAGTAGAAAAACTACAAATATGTCAGTAGTCCCAATAAATGTAAATCAACTAAATCCTCCAGTGACAAGACAAAGATTATAAGGCTAGGTGAAAAAAAAAATCCAGCTATAAACTATTTAGATATATCCAAAACACTAAGACAGAGAACTGTTTAAAGTAAAAGATTAAAAAGCTATTACAGGAAAATACTAACCTAAAGAACGTAGAGATAGCTATAGTAATGTCTGTATCCAATAAAAGACGATGATAAAAATTATTAGTGGAGGGCGGCGGATGTGGCTCAATGAGTAGGGTGCCGGCCCCATATACAGAGGGTGGTGGGTTCGAACCCGGCCTCGAACTGCAAAAACAGAAAAATAGCCGGTCGTTGTGGCAGGCGCCTGTAGTCCCAGCTACTCGGGAGGCTGAGGCAAGAGAATCGCCTAAGCCCAGGAGTTGGAGGTTGCTGTGAGCTGTGTGACGCCAGGGCACTCTATTGAGGGTGATAAAGTGAGACTCTGTCTCTACAAAAAAAAAAAAAAAAAACATTAGTGGAAATAAAAATGATTGCTACCTAATGATAAAAAGGTCATCAGCAAAATAAAGCAATTCTAAATCAATGAAATACCAAAGACTTAAATGACATAATAAAAAAGCTTGATCTAATGCTAGAAAGTAAGTCTCACTAAATTTGAAAATATAAGATTATACAGACTATGTTCTCTCACCATGTTAGAACTAAGTTAGAATAACTAACAAAGATAAGATAAAATAAAAATTCTGTACTGGGAAAATTTAAAGTATACTTCAAAATAATCACAAGTTATGGATGGCACCTGTGGTTCATCGAGTAGGGCACCAGCCCCATATACCAAAGGAGGTGGGTTCAAACCCGGCCTCGGCCAAACTGCAAAAACAGAAAAATAGCTGGGCGTTGTGGCAGGTGCCTATAGTCCCAGGTACTTGGGAGGCTGAGGCAAGAGAATCACCTAAGCCCAGGAGTTGGAGGTTGCTGTGAGCTGTGTGACGCCATGGTACTCCACCAAGGGCAATAAAGTGAGACTCTGTCTCTACAAAAAATAAAAAAATAATAATCACAGGTTAAAGAAGACATCATATGATCAAAAATTATTTTACAACAAAGACATTTGCACCAGAATGTTTATTGTAGCCCAATTCATAATAGCCAAAACATGGAAACAGCCCAAGTGCCCATCAACCCATGAATGGATTAACAAATTGTAGTATATGTACACCATAGAATACTATGCAGCCATAAAAAAGATGGAGACCTCACATCTTTTATGTTTACCTGGATGGAACTGGAACATATTCTTCTTAGTAAAGTATCTCAAGAATGGGGGAAAAAGGGTCCAATGTACTTTGGCAGGCCTAGGTAGGAAGGTCACTTGAGGCCTAAGTATGAAAACAGCCTGGCTCGGCGCCTGTGGCTCAGCGGGCTAAGGCGCCAGCCACGTACACCTGAGCTGGCGGGTTCGAATCCAGCCCAGGGGCCCGCCAAACAACAATGACAGCTGCAACCAAAAAATGGCCGGGCGTTGTGGCGGGCGCCTGTAGTCCCAGCTACTTGGGAGGCGGAGGCAAGAGACTCGCTTGAGCCCAGGAATTGGAGGTTGCTGTGAGCTGTGATGTCACAGCCCTCTATCCAGGGTGACAGCTTGAGGCTCTGTCTCAAAAAAAAAAAAAAAAAATACTTAACCCAAACTTGTTTCATACAAAAATTATTACTTTTTAATTTTTAATTTTTTTTAATATATGTATTTTCTTATTCTTCATTACTTAATTTTTTTATTAAGTCATTTGTACATAGATCATGTATACATTTATGCCATTATGGGATTCAATATGCTTATTATTTGTAGAAATTGGAGTGCTTACATCCTACTAATCAACATAGCCTTCACCTCATTTACCCAATTCCAGCGTTAAGACATTTATGTTCTACACCTAATAGATCCAACTTGTACTTGCAATATGCTCCTTAGGT
>CAUYRH010031895.1:0-14045 GCA_963574655.1 Perodicticus potto
GTATTTAGAAGTTTTCTCTTGACCCTTCACATATGCACCACAAGTGTGATCTCACCCTTTATCATCTTTGAAGGCTAATTTCACAGGTTCCAGAATTTTAGGCCGGTGTTATTTTCCCTCTCGCTACTGTTACATTTCTCTCTCTTCTTGGTGTTTGAGGAGAAGGTGGCATTCTTGTCTTTGCTCCTGTGTATGTGTATTCCTCTAGGAAGTTTTTCAAGATTTTTTCCTCTTTTCTTTGATTTTCAGTAGTTTGCATATGATATGCCTGTGTACCCACGTGTAACATTTTTTTTTTTGGTCTGACTTTAATTTTGGGTAATTCTCTGTCGTTCTTGCTTCAAATACAGTTTCTGCTCCTTTCTCTCTTCCTTCTGGTATCCCCATATAATGTTACAACCTTTCACAGTTATCCTAGTTCTTGATTTCTGTTCTGTTTTTTTTTTTGCAGTCTTTTTTCTCTTTGGTTTTCTGTTTTAGAAGTTTCTGTCATTGTATCTGCGGGTACTGAGATATGATTGCAGTACTGTGTTCCAGTGACTGAGTCCCTCCAGAGATTTTTAACTCTCACGTTCGTCCACAGGGAGCCTCTAGTAATTCACCAGTGACAGCTGTGGTTTTCTTAGTAAGTATTGGTTCCTGTGGGTTTTTGTTCTGGTAAGTTGTGATTTTCTGTATCTGTCTGTTTATCTTTCTTCTTGGAGGGAGGGGTATCAGTTTGCCCTATGAACTCAGTTCTCTGAGACAGCTAGAAAAAACTGTGATTTTTCAGTTTTTTCAGTTTGTTCACCTTTTTACTTGTCAACTCCTTACATGCCAGAACTGAAACAAGAATTCAATCAGTTTATTTTTCAAAGGTGCCCTCTCATGTTTATTAAAGAATTAACATTTTATCAGGATTCCAGGGTCCTCCTTCCACTTTGCTTTTTATTCTCTGTTTTGGTTTAGATCGACTATCTGACATTTCCTCCAAGGACGGTTATACACACTATCTGGACTGTGTTAAGTGAATAGTACTGCAAATTTGAAACTTTATTTATTGTTTAGGGTAGAAGAAGGCTTCTCTCTCCCTGGTCTCAGCAGTAGCCTGCTGACCAGAAACTGAGTTTTGAATTAATTTTCCTCTGTGAATGTGGCAGATTTACTGATGGTTCCTTTGGGATGGCTTCCATTTGGAGTGTGCTTTACGGCACCTCGGCTCTTTCTTTTCATTATGTTTTAACTTTGCTTCTTCTAACATTGTTGGAAGGGGCCAGAGTTGGCAGCTCTTACGTTGTGCATCTGAGGAAATATTTTGGAGGCCTATTAATTCTCAACAACTTCAACTGGCAAATGGAAATTCTGGAAACAAATGAGTTTGGCGCGCAGCCCGGGCTGTCCAGCCAGGCTCCTGTTCATTAGCGAGGATGCACCTTTTGAGCTCTGAGGCAGTTCTGCTCTGCAGATGGTTTCTTTATCTGAGTTTGTGGAGGGAGTTGGGAACTTGGGGGGTCCCTGAAGCAGAGACTCAGAAACACAGAGCATAGTGTATATAAAAAGGGAGGCAGCAGGGTCTTGACGTTTTCTGTTTTTTATGTTGTTTTCCTTCTTGACTCTCGAGATTTCACATTTCAATTCTATGCACGCGGAAATAGGAAGTCAGAAAAACTTCTTCCTCTTCCTTTTGCAAGAGGAAGTCTCATGCTGACATGTGTTGTGTGGGTGTCTTGCTGATGGGTGGAGCCCCAGCTACTCCACCTGTTCCTCACAATTCTGAAGTCCAGAAGTCTGAGATCAAGGCGCTGGGAGAGCCGTGCTCTGTCTGAAGGCACTGGGAGTTCAGAACGTGTGTGTGTCTGTGTGTGCGTGAGACGGTCTGCAGGCCTCCCTCCCAGGTTCTGGTAGCCTCAGGCTGATGGAGGGCCAGCTTCTCCTTCAATCTCTTCCCATCATCTTCCTTGCGTGCCTGTCTCTGCGTCCACATCCCCCCTTTTAAAAAGAACACCATCAGATTAGATTAGGGCTCACCCCATTTTACTCAGTCACCTCTGTGAAGACCCGATATCCAAATAGGGTCTTTCTGACCTCACGTTCTAAGGTAACAGGAGTTAGGACTACAATATGTCTCTTTTAGAGGAGACACAGTCTAGCCTGTCACACATGGTTTCAATACATTGGTGCTCTGGGTAAGATTTATTGAAACAGTGGCTCACTGTTAAACGTTTTGAAAATGCATCATCTGAAAGGTGATTTGCTCATCTTATAGAGCTTATGTGGCAGGTTCGGGATTTGAACCCAGGTCTGGGGACTTGTCCATGTTTCTTTACTGCATGGCAGTAGGTGCCCTGCTACTTGATAGTTCTGCTTGCTAGCATGGTTGCTAAATTAACTTTATTCTTCCAAGATTTTATTAGTCTTTTTTTAAAAAAAGTGTCCCTTTTAATTGGAGAATTTGACACTGACATCCTGTTGGGTGGAAAGAGCCTAAGGCAACACAAAGTAATTGTCTTTCATTAGAAGAGTTCAGAAGTACATTGGATGATCTCCATCACCTACTGAAAAGTATTAATTTCTTCCTGGAATAATTTTGAAGTGTGGAGGTGGAAAACAATCCAACAGCTAATGACATACAATCAATACCGAATAGGAAGAATATATGATAACACCATGGTTGGGTTACTGCTTCTTTGATTTCTTTCTTCCTGCTCACAATTTCCCCTCCCTATTAGCTGACGAGACTCACTGTCAAATGCTAACTTGAAGGATTCAGAATTTTGGAGAGTAGAAACCAGTCTGGAAACCCTGTGTAGTTTTGAGACCCAGTGACAGTTTGGGAGTGTGTGGACACCCACAAAATGAAAGTAATTGGACAGTGAGATTCATCTTGTTAGACCAAGTTCTGGGTTGTACTGTTTGGTGTGAAAGTCGGTGAGAGATCTTTCTAGGAGCTCAATTCCTTGGTAATGTTGGGTAGTGGGTCACAACCGCATGGGGTGACCTCTGCCACTCTGGCTCCAAACCTCTCTCCTGATTGGCCTATACCTGGACCCCTACTTTCAATTCATGTTGGGGGGAAGGGGGTTTATGGAGGAGGGAGGGGGATGGGTGTGTTTCATCTTAATGGGCACAATGTAGGGTACATGCCACACCTCCTAGGTACGGTACACAACTACAATAGGAATTTTACCTAACAAATGCAAACATTGTAACCTAATTGTACCCTCATATTAATATGAAATAAAAAGAACAATACATCTTAGGTAGTATTCTACATTAGTATGTGTAAGCATGCCTTATTCTTTAAAATGGTTGCAGAGTATCCTATCTTTTAAGCATTGACATTTATTTAACTAGTGATCCACTGATGGAAGTTTATGTTATCATTAGGTCTAGAATGCATCGTTATATACTTACCATTTCACATTTGTGTTTGTTATCTATCTAAAGGCTAAATTCCTCTGTGTGGAATTTTTGGGTGAAACAATACAGGAATTTAAATTTAATTGATATTGTGAAGTTGTTCTTCAAGGAAGAGTGTACCAATTTACATTTCTGTCAACATAATTTGTTTCTCAAGCCTTTTGTCAGCACAAAATGATTTCTCCTTCCTTAAGTGATTTGCTCCGTGCCAATCTGATAAAACGCTACAATGAGATGTAGTTATAGTTTTATTTTGTACTTCTTTTACTAGGAATAAGTTCAAGTACTTTTTTGTGTATTTTAGAGCCATTGTAATTCTAATGTGAACTATCTATTAGTGTATTTTGCAAGTTTTTCTTTTGGATTGTATCCATGTTCTACTGATTTGTCAAAACTATTTATATGTTAGGAAAATTGGCTTTTTGTTGGGATATGACTGGAAGATTATTGTCTTTAGTTTGGGGTTTATATTTTGACTTTGTTTATGGTGTTTCTTTCACAGGGAAAATTTCACTACTTATCTAATTTAATTTTGTAATTTTATAGCCTTAGTCCAATTATAAGAAATCATCTGATAAATCCAAAGGAGGAACATTTGACCAAATAACTCCTCAATTCTTTTCCAAAGTGTCAAGGTCATGAAAGATTAAGAAACTGTGGCATACTACAGGAGCTGAAAGAAACAATAACAAGTAAATATAACATGGATGGGATCCATGGCTTTATGGATAGGATCTTGGATTGACAAAAGGACTCTGGTGGGAAAATTGGTGAAATTAGAATCATGTATTTAGTATTGTGACAATATCAATTTCCTGATTCTGACAATTGTACTGCTTTCTGAGTCTCATCTCACCTTCTAAGAAGCTTCTCCAGATTAATCCTATGGGAATCCGCCTCGTCCTCCCTCATAACTTCAGAGCTCAAGTGAGTCCTTCTCAGTCTGTGCTTTAGCCCTGTGTTCTCTCTTCCATGATGTGTGACATGTTCAATGAAATGACCCTGCCCATAGCTCTCTGGCTTTTCTGCCCATCACCTCTCACACTCTACCTGAAGTTCCAGCTGTTGGGAGCCACCTGGGTCACTGGCATATTTCCTGACCTCTCATCCTTCCTTCCATCCTTTGCCAAGGCCGTTCTCTCCATGTGGAATGTCTTCTCTTGCTTCCTGACCAGGTCCTACCTATTCACCAAAACATAACTCCAGGTCACTTCCCCCTCAAAGATTTGTCAGATCCCTAATATCCTCTCACAGTGAATCCCAGCTCTTGAAGCCAACTGTGAAGCTTTAGGTAAGTTGATTTGCTGCTGCTTTATGGCTTGATTTTATAGTGCATAAAATAGGTCTGAGGATAGTACCCATGTCATCTGTTTTTTGAGAGTTGTAAATGTGAAAATAATGAGAAGGGGCTTAGCATGATGTCTAATACATACTACATACTCAAACAAATTAGATATCATGTCACACTGGCTTCATTTGTTTATCTGTATTTATTCTCTCCAAATACATGAGCACCTCAAGGACAGGCACCATGTCTTGATTGTCTGTGTTATCACTGGGCCTCACTCTGGCTGGCCTGGCTCTGTTCTTCAAAAATGGCTACAACCTGATCTTCTGGTAATGTGACTTTGACATCCTTCCCAACAGGAGATGAGGCAGGGGTCTATGTTCCTTCCCCTTGAATGTGGGTGGGCTCATAACTATGGTTGGAATGATGCCATATGACTTTTTGAGGCTAGCACATAAGTGGCTGTACAGCTTGCAAAGTAATTTCCTTGAGGTGCTTGCTTTTGTAATCCAGTCACCAAGCTGTGAGGAAGCCCGAGTAATGGGTGGACAGGCCCCTATGAAGAGGAAATGAGGCCCCTGTCCCACAACTTGAGTTTTCAGCTCATGTTCAGCCTTAATATGTCTCTTGTGTGAATAAGCTGCTCTGAAAGTGTATCCTTTAGAAAGTTGACTCAACTATTGCTTTGTGGAGCTGAGATGAGACAACAGAGCTAAGATCTTCTCAAATTGCAGATTTGTGAGCAAAATAAATAATTAGCATGGTTTTAAGCTACTAAATTTTTCAGTAGTTTGTCACTCAGTAATAATAACCAGCATGTCTACTTTAGACCCGTAGAAGATTCCTAGTTTCTATAGGCTGAATGTTTATGTCAACCTTCCCCTCTACACATTTACATGTTGAAATCCTCGCTCCCAACATGATAGTTTTGGGAATTGGAGGCTTTGGGAGGTGATTAAGTCATGGGGGTAGAGGCCTTATGCTGGGATTAGTGCCCTTATAGGAAGTGACACCAGAGAGCCCTTTCTCTCTCTGTCCGCCATGTGAGTGCACAGTAAGAAGGTGGCATTCTGCAAGCCAAGGAGAGAGCCCCACTAGAACCTTACCATGCTAGCACCTTGATTTTGAACTTTCCAGTCCCCAGACCTGTGAGAAAGACGGGTTCATAAGCTGCTATAGTTCATAAGCTGCCCAGTGTATGGTATTTCAATATAATATCCCAAATGGGCCCAGACACCCATCATAATGCATTCAGTGAATAAACAGACTTGGGAAGAAAACACACAAAGGGAAACAATTGGAAAGAAGCTACATATTCAAACACCACAGTCAATGTCAGGAGTGGTCTGAAAGGGGAAAGTCACCAAAGAGGAAGCAGGACCTGAGGTGAGCTGGAAGGTGAGCTGGAAGGAGGGAAAAGACAGCATCTGGTAGGTGGGGGGTGACGTCAGGGAGCGGCAGGGATTTCAGGACTGGGTGGGGCTGGGTGGCTGGGAGGAGGCGGAGTGTGTGGGGCGCCTCTCTCAGCCGCAGGGGGAAGAATGAGAATTAGATTCTTTCTAGGTTTTAGGACATGAGAATGACTCGGCATTTGTGGTATTTCGGAATGGTTTGTAAGGAACAGAGTCCAGGGTGCACTGAGGTGGGGAAGGCGGTGGGGAGGGAGACTGGAGGTGTCAGCTGTACCCAGGAGACAAGGGTGGTGCTTGTCCAGGAGACTTCTTCCCTGGTCAGCCCAGGCTCCTCTGATGACCCCTGCTCTGTCCGCTGTACACACTTGTGTCTGCTGGTGGCACTGTCTTCGTGTGAAGACCCAAATGACAGCTTAGGTTTGATTCGTGGCTCCATCACTTATTAGCCTGTATATTCTTGGCTAAGTTAACTAAACTCTTTGCCTCAGTTTCCTCATTTGTAAAATGGGAATATGAATAATAATGATACAGGGCTTTGTGAGACAATGATTAGGCATGTACACAGAGGAAATGCTCAGAGAATGTTCACATTACAGCACAGCCTATACATGTTTCCACAGCTGGGCCTCAGCAATGGAAGACCAATGTACTGGCCTTTCATTTGGGGCTTTGGGTACTTGTTAAACACCCACCAATCACTGACTCATGGTGTATCCCTTAGCTGCGGCTGCTTCAATGGAGTCCTGAGGGCATCCAGTATTTACTAATTTAATCAGGTTCGATGGCATCTCACTGTTTCCCCATTACATTGCTCTTCATTTCCAGGTGGTGAAGTCCAGGCACTCAGGCACTTTGCAATATATTTTTTTGAGTCATAGTCTCAAGCTTTAGCCCTGGGTAGAATGCCGTGGCATCATAGCTTACAGCAACTTCCAACTCTTGGGGTCAAGCAATCCTCTTGCCTCAGTTTTTCTATTTTTAGGGTTTTTGCTTTTGCTCAGGCTAGTCTTGAACTTATAGTCCAGGCACTTGGTATCTATAACATTGAACAAAATCATTTTCTTCTAGGAGGGTTGAAGCCTAGCAAATAATCACAAAACATCCTAAGTAACCTTTGGCCCTGGAGGGAAGTAGAGCCAGAATGATGACGTCCCCAGAATTGGAGCTCTGTTGGGGACGATTGAGTATGACCAAAGATAGCCAAAATGTGGAGTCTGGAGTTGGGAAAAGGTTTGAAACAGATCTTAGCAGTGATAAATTTTCTGTCTCCCTCTCTTTCTTTCTTTCTTATTCTCAATTCTTATATCCATCCACTCATCCATCCATTCATTTTTCCTGAATACTGTTAGATCTTTTCCATCTACAAAGCAAGCTAGAATTTATTTATTTGCTAACTAGATTAGTTATTTAGTGAAATTGACCAAATCAATCAATTGTTTAGTTACATAGACCAAGCTAAAAAATTAACACATTGTCATAATTTAAAAAAAATTTAAGCAGAGTCTGTCTTTGGTTCAAATATCAAGTGTTTCTTGATATTTGATTCATTTTTAATGTTTAAGATCATGAGTTGGTACTTGTTATTAATGAAGATGAGCTTACATGTAAATTCAGAACTCCAATGGGTCCCTGATAACTCTCCTGTAGTCCTGTGTTCCCTCAGGCACTCATGATTGATTCTTTTTTCTAAAAAGCCAGAAGGAGAAGAAGCTTCCTTTGGTGTTGATTGGAACCATAAAATGGAGCACATGGGAACAGATCATTGCTGCAATTACTATCTTTGCTATATTGGATATAGAATCCTCTCATTTCAGAAGGCTTCAAGCATTGATTTAAAAAAAAAAATCTTTTCTCTTTCATTTATGGATAGTGCCTTAGGCATCCACTATATGATAGGTGCTTAATAAATAATAATAACAGTTATTATTATGGAACAGAAATCTGCTGAGCCTTTCACATGAATGGAACCTCAAGACCCCTTTCCTATTATGTAGGAGGGTATATTTGTTTTAACACCACATTATTGTAGCTTTTATTTCAATGCATCAGCATTCCATTTATCCACATGGTTCAGGATTTATGGTTATTACTGCGTCTGTTTTTCTGTCTCTTCCATATTCCAAAGCTTGAATTCTTTTCTTTCTAAAGTCTGAGTTCAGATGATAGCATAAAATGTATAATATATTTATGCCTCAGTAAATAATGTAGGAAGTGAATGAACTTCTGCATATGATTAGACTCATTTTGTTGGCATTTTTCTCACTTGAAAAATTTCTGATCAGTTTCTTCTTTCTCACTTTGAGAAATAATAGAAAATGTGATTAAAGGCCTACATAGTCTGGGCTGTGTTCCCAGAACTGTTTTTATTTAGTGTTGCTGTATTTGGGTGATGGGATGTTTATGCCACAGCAATGAACTTTTCAAGTTACCCTCTATTTAGTAAGGATATTACATTTAAACCTCTTACCATATCTCCATTTGGGGGTTATTGTTTTTTGCTTTACACTTTACCAAGTATTTTAGATGAAAAGATTTCAATAAGAATGACACATTTCCCATAATTTCATGAAATGCATATCATGTCATCTTTTCTCCATGACTTCAAAGTGTTATGAACCAAAGTTGCAGAGCATGGTGATGTCTTGTGAAATTATCAAGATGTTCTTACACTGACTGTCCCCAGGCTGCTTTCTTGGACTTCTTAGTCAGTTCTGTTTCTGCCTGCATTATCAGGCTGTTGTTAACTTTTTTCATGCTGTTGCTGTTTCTGTCTCTAGCATTCTCCTACCTCTCACCCTATGCTCATAATGTGAACTTTGAAATGGAAAAATACATAATCAGCACTGTTGTGACTATATGTTAAATAAGCATTAGTAAGCTAGGAAGAAGGTATGTTGTTCTCCGGGACTCCACTGGGTACTCAAATGTGATTTATGAGACGGATGTAGTAAGAAAAATGCATTTTCATGGCAAGCAGACTAAAACAATTTCATTATGAATAAACTTTTTCAACAAAACCATTGCAAGGGGTTGGGGATGGAGTCTGCATAGTATTTTTGTCTCCTTGAGTCAGAGACCACTTGCATTTCTCAGGATCCCTTTTCGTTGTGTCAAGTGAGACTTAGAAACTCTATAAGCAAATCCTCACCACCTACATGGTCTATCTGTGAGAAGAGGCTAAGTGTGGTAAAAGAGAGGGTAATAAATATGCAGAAGTCAGGAAAAGTGACACAAGAAAATAGATATTAATAATAACTTGTGATTATACTACCCTTGATCATAAACAAGAGCTCATTGAATTTTCACAAAATTCTTGTAAAGGGACTTTAACAAAAAGCTCAGTGCCTGGGCCTTCTGTAGGAACCTATCAACAAGACAGTGTTGGAGGCTTCTGTGCTTGATGGCTTCCTTTATTCACAGAAAATTTAGGGTAGATCACCCCAACCTCCCCATTGTCCCAATCAGGCAAGAAAAAAAAAATTATAAACCTATATGCCAGAGCTAAGCTCACTTCCATTGTGGTTATGACTGATAGTGGCTTTTCTGCCTATATTAATCAATGATGTATTTTTTTAAATTGCTTTCCTATCAAAGCAGACTCTACTTAGAGTAGAACATACTTGAGAATGTAAACTGGAAAACAGTTTGGCAGGATCCAGTACAGTTAATTGCATGCTTATCCTATGATGCAGCAAATTTCATTCCTCGGCCTATACCTAAGACAGAGGACTGATAGACAGGCACAAGAATGTTTATAGCTGGTTTTCTCATCATCATCCAAAATTGGACAGAACCCAAAGGTCCATCCTCAGGAGAATGGATAAATATACTACTACACAGTGAAACAACAACAATGAGAACTACTGACAGAGCTTGAAGTAGCTGTGTGAACCATCCAATCTGCCTCCTGCAGGACCCAGAGCATGAATGGATTAAAGATGAACCAAAGAAGCACAATCCAAAAGAATCCATTCATGTCAAGTTCAAGAACTGCAAAGCTGATGTATAATATAGAAACTATATCAGTATTTATCTCTATGAGGATTGTTAGGGACCAGGAGGGAGCACAAGGGAGGCTGTCAGGGTGCTAGGAGCATTCTATACTTGAACTTGGTAGTAATCACCTAGATAGAGATATGTGTTAGTGCTTACTGAGCTTGAAGTAGATGCCATGTGGACCACCCAATCTGCCTCCTGCAGGACCCAGGTGCTTATCCTTCTGGTGGCCAGGCATGTTGATGTCTTAGAGCTCTCAGCCGAGTCCGTCTCCAGGACTTGCCTTTGACTCTAGAGAACAGCTTCATCCAAGATTATGTCCTTTGCTGAGGGCAGCCAGCACCCAGGGACTGGCCAGTAGGGCTAACCGTCTGAGCATGTGCCAATTCAGTCAACTCTGCAGGGCCTTTCCAGTCCTGGAGACCTTTCTTATGATCACCTTGCAGCCCTACTCCTCTCTCTGCTCTGTGCTGGTCCCTCATGACCCACAGGCAAGCCTGGCTACCTGATTTGTAGGGCCCAATGGAATTTGAAAATGTGATGCCTCTGTTCATAAATTATCAAGAATTCCAAAATGGTGACAAAAGAGCATTAATTACACCAAGTGAGGACCCTTCTAACGTGGAGACCCTGTGCCACTTCATAGGTTGTGCCAGCCCTGCCCCCAGGTGTCCATCATGGGCGTGCTCTCCCACTGACCACCAGAACGCAAATCTCTATCTCAGAGGCTGCTTTCCGTGGGGAAACGTGACTGCTGACAGAGCTGACCCATAAGTGCTTGACTGTGTATACTATATTGAAGTGAAAATTAACAAAATAATACAAAACATGTAAGAGCATCCATTAGGAAAAATAATGGCTCCCAGAGATGTCCACGTCCTAAGTCCCAGGACTTGTATACACCTTACCTTACATGGTGAAAGGGACCAGGTTAAGGATTTTGGAGTGGGGAGATTATATTGGGTTATATGGGCAGATCTAATGTAATCACAAGGATTCTTATAATAGGGAGTGAAGAAGCTGGCTATGAAGATGGAGGAAGAGGCCACAAGTCAAGGGATGCAGGAGGCCCCTATCAGGGGTATCCAACCTTTTTTCATTTTTGCTGCACGTTGGGAGAATAAGAGTTGCCTTGGGCTACACATTAAATACACAAACACTAATGAAAGCTGATGAGCAAAACAAAAAGTACATGCTTAGTTTTTGTGATATCTGACATCATAGATAAGCAAAAACTCCTCAAATAATCTGCACTCAGCCTGAAGGCTGCAGTTGGACACCCCTGCTACTGAAAAAGCAAGGAAATAGATTCTCCCCTTGAGTTGCATAAAGGAACTTGACCCTGCTGGCATGTTGATTTTAGGCTACAAGACTTCTTTTGGAAGACTGAATTCTGGAACTGTAAGAGAGTAAACTTGTTGTTTGAAGCCATAAAGCTTGTAGTACCTTGTTATAGCAGCCACGGGAAATGCTGCTGTTCCTCATTTTGAGCCGGGGCTGGTTCTCTGTTCTCAGCCTCCTCCATAAAAGTCAGCTGATGAAAGGGCTCCAGAAAGGATGTGCTCCCACACCTGCGCCCAGTTCTCTGACTTCTTTGTTCTGGGTGTTGGGAAATGTGGGCTCCCCCTGCAGCCCCTGGCTCCTGGCATGGGAGGAGAGACCCTAGTGGAGGGCTAGAGTGGTGAGGATGGGCGAGTTTCTCCAGACCCTCCTCCTGTGTTGGCAAGGACAGCTTCCATCCCTGTCCCTATGCACTCTTGTCTCTACCTGTGGTTCCAGGTTGCTGGCTGTCCTGGGGGAGTTTCTTGAAGGTCATTCCCTCTTGGCCACTTTTATTCTTCCTGGCTCCTCGGAGAAGCCCAGACCCATTCCGGCTGCTGCTGCAGGTATTTTGGCCCTTGCTTCACTGGCTCGCGCATGATGCTTCTGTGTCCTGGGCAGTCAGCTTCACAACTAGGCCTCTGACATCATCTGCTCAAACCTGAGGGTCCCCCCAGCTGGGGATCAGTCAGACATTTCCAGTCCTCCCGCCGGAGCACTGTTAATCTCACTCCTCACTCCGCACACTTTGTATCCCCCCATGTCCACATTCTGGAAAGGTGAAGAGGCAAGGGACAATGGAAATTTAATTCTCACAAGACAAACCACAGGGGGGCCATTTCCTTTAATTTGTGTTGCCAACAAACAAACTTTCCCCTAAGAGGGCAGTTCTCAACCTGTGGGTCGGGACCCAAGGGAATTGTATTAAAGGGACGTGGCATTAGGAAGGTTGAGAACCACTGCCCTAAGATACACTGTATGCTACAAATGCAACACATGAATTTTTTTTTTTTTTGTAGAGACAGAGTTTCACTTTATTGCCCTCGGTAGAGTGCCGTGGATTCACACAGCTCACAGCAACCTCCAACTCCTGGGCTTAGGCGATTCTCTTGCCTCAGCCTCCTGGGTAGCTGGGACCACAGGCACCCACCACAATGCCCGGCTAGTTTTCTGTTTTGCACTTCGGCCGAGGCTGGGTTTGAACCCGCCACATTCAGTATATGGGGTTTGCGCCCTACTCGATGAGCCACAGGCGCTGGCCACAACACATGAATTTTTACATCCCCAAACTGGTGTTTGAGTAACTGGGGGTCTAGTTATGATCAGCAGTAAACTATGGTTGCCTTACAGAGGGGCATTCCCATTTCAGACTACTGAAAATGCCAACTCATTTTCCTCTTCACTTTGGTAAGTTTTCTGATGTCCCTTAACTTTGTGTGTTAAGGGAGCCTCATGTTCTCTGTTTGTAGAATTCGGTCCGTCAGAATGAATGTGTTACTGTGGGCCTCTGCAATCATGCTTCTATGCCCTCCCTGGTGAGGAAAGTATGGCACAAAAGTACCTCAGTGGGTTTTACTCCCACCAGCACATTAATAGGGGAGAGCATGGAAGTTGGGCATGGTCCTGAACCCCCCACCCTGGGCATCCCAATCATGTTGCTACAGCAGCTGAGACAGAAGTATAAGGCATAGAATCAGTGGATGGCCTGTGCCAGTTTGAAAAATTTGTCGACAGGGTTGCATTTGAATTGGTTTCTCTTCCTGAGTTGTTAGATAGTGGTTAGAAGTTCAAATGCAGTCAGCATTGATTCATTTATTTCTTGTTTGGTTATCGAGACCAAACAAGAGGAGGAGGAGAATGGGGGTTGGAGGGAGGAGGGGATGATTAGAATGAAACACAGCTTAACATGCTGGCAAGAGCTCATGCATGCATAGGGGCCAGGCAGACCTGGACTCGACTCTCAGTTCTACCATGTTCTAAAAGGTAAGATGTTGGGCAAGCTCTCAGTCACCTCATTCATAAAATGGGTGAAAACTCTGACTACCTTTTAATTTAGGGTTTTGGGTGAATTAAATGAGATGATATAAATTGTTCTGCTTAGTACATGGTATATGACAAAAGCTTAATAAAATGCTATTAATAATTTTCTCCCTTGGGTGGTGCCTGTGGCTCAGTGAGTAGGGCACCGGCCCCATACACTGAGGGTGGTGGGTTCAAACCTGGTCCTCGCCAAACTGCAACAAAAAAATAGCTGGGCATTCTGGTGGGCACCTGTAGTCCCAGCTACTTGGGAGGCTGAGGCAAGAGAATCACCTAAGCTAGCGGTTCTCAACCTGTGGGTCATGACCCCTTTTAACAATGAAAATACGTTGTGGCATTAGGAAGGTTGAGAGCCACTAGCCTAAGTCCAGGAGTTGGAGGTTGCTGTGAGCTGTGATTTCATAGCACTCTACCAAGGGCAATAAAGTAGGAGTCTATCTCTAAAAAAAAAAAAAAAAAGGAAAAATAATTTTCTCCCTTGCATTATTGTAGTCTGTAATTACACTGTAATTCTTTTTTTTTTTTTTGAGACAGAGCCTCAAGCTGTCACCCTGGACAGAGTGCCGTGGCATCACAGCTCACAGCAACCT
>CAUYRH010031897.1:0-25176 GCA_963574655.1 Perodicticus potto
GGGCACTGCCAAATGTCCTGAAGCTGCAAGGGAAGTCTGTGGAGTGGAATTGGTAGCACTGTCGATATGAACACTAAAGGAAAAAGAAAACTTCATGTTCAATTTCAAGACAATGAAGGAAATCAGGAAGAGATGAGAACAAGTAGAGACGCCTGATTGCCATTAGGGAGTTTGGAAGTGTCTAAGGAGAAAGACCCAAGCCAGAGACACGGGCCTGAGAGTCCGCGGACCCAGGAATGGGGTCAGCAGGGCCAGCGCACCTTTACACACATCTGCCTTTTTCTTTTGTACTTGTTGCTACTGAGATAATCTTTTAAGGACAGGAAAATATCATCTTGTTCTAGGTTAGGTTCACACTCCTAGAGGTAAATTTGGCTTGAAAACATCTTCATGGCTCTTTCACGAGAATAGATGAGGAAACTGTGGACAAAATGACCAAACAGAGGCAGAGCTTTGGAAAGGAGTGATATGTTTTCTGTTTCCATTTTATAAATTATCATCACCAGTTTTCAAGGTTGTATTTTTTTGGTTCATGAACACCGCAGGGTATTTATTTAAGCAATGTTTTGGACTGACATTCACAAAGCTTTTAACTCTCCACCTGCAGCCGCTGAATTAGATCTTGTTCAAATAAACAAGTCACGCTGTCTATTTTAATTGTTCGAAAACTGTCAAGGCAAACAAGTATGTGATGCTTTGGGTGAAAGACACACCTAAGTTATAAAGTGATCAGCTCAGGCGGATAGAGAAGTGTCCCTGGCTTCATATGCCAGCCTTTCCCTAATTTAGTGTCAAAAGTCAGCATCTGCAGGGGAGGAAAGTGGGTTGGTCACCAAAGAAGGGAGGTCTGTTTTTACTACTGGGAGAATGTAGTCTTAATTAGGTAAACAAAGAGGTTTTTCATTACATTGTAAACACATTTCACAAAAAGACCCCATTTAAGTTTCTTTTGAAAGAAACTGAAAAATATTAAGAAAGTTAATTGGAGGACAGTCAAATGACAGTTAACAAGCCGGCACAATTATCTTCTGACTGGTGTGTGGCTTAGAGATGTTTTTATCTTTTATTTACGGCGCTTACTTTAAAATGTGGGAATGCCAACCCAAGTGAGGCAGGCACAACAGTAAATGACAAATTTCTCTATTTATATTTAAATAACCATCTGCATGAAATTATGCACAAATCTTGGAATAATTCCTAGCACAAATTACTGCCTAGAAAATAAAATAAAAAACAGAGATGTGGTGTGCTTTTCATATTAAATTGCCCATTTCCAGAACATCACATACATTTGCACAATGTACAGCTACAGCATTACGGGACCAATATAAATTGCTCACAATGTTAATGAAGACGGATGGAGAAGGCTGAAAAACATTCATTTGTGAGCATGGGAGGAAGAGAGTGGCAATGTTCACAATCTCTAATGTTTTTCGCCTTGATAATATCCAACTGAATGATGGTAACTTTAATAATACAGCTCTTGGGAAGGTTTTGCAATAAGTTTTCATTTTCAGTTTTGAATATGGCCTATTTTTCCCCATTTGGGGTGAAAATTGTGCCTGTGAAGTTGGGAGGCTTACAGCTAAGCTAAGAAAAAGAATCTTCCTCTTTGAAGAGCCATGGACAGAGTAGACTGATGACAAAATTTAAATAACCTTTAAAATTAAAAAAAAAAAAACCCTCTTTCCCTGAAAAGACTCTATTTCCATCTGAAGATGGACCACTTTTTCTTCCCTCATTCCTCCCTATAAACCATCCTGCCTTCCCAAAGCTCCTCAGCCAAGGAGCAGCTGTGTTGAATCTATGAAGAACAGGACAAGCTCTAAGGACAGGGGACTCTGTCCCAGAACAGCGTCAGGGCCTCCCTCAGCCATCACAGCCCGTGGCCTACAATGCTACCTTGTGAGATGTGAGAGGTTGGGGGATGGAGGGACACATCCAGAGAGGAGGGCCACCTTCACCCATCAGTGAGGGACAGTGACCTGGGGACTGGAGGCTGCCCCACCACGGCCCCCTCCCCACCTTCTCCACCAACTTCCCCTCATCGTCCCCGTATACAGCTTCACTCCTTAGTCAGCTGGGACTCCTTAACATCTCTGGACAATTATTGGCTGTTCTTTTGCTTTTCAGGTATTATCTACACTGTCCAACGTACCTCAGAAGAGCGAAATAAATGCACAGAGCCACTCAATTGAGTATTTTAAAAGGATACCATTCCTCGGGCCCTGGGATAATTTCTTCTCCTTGAGTTGTACTCATGCAACCATTCATATTTGCTAATGTGTCTATTCATTTGTTCAATAAATATTTATTATGGTCAGCTCTAGGTGAAACACTGGGGATATACTGTGGACAAGAGAGATATAGTTCCTGCCATCCCAAAGTTGATAGACCGACCCTTGAGCAATGCAAGACACTGAAGGTAAACACACAGAGGATGCCTAACCCAGGCTGAGGAAGTCAAGGAGGGCTCCCTGGAAGAGCAAGTATCTCAGCTGAGACCCGAATCGACTGGGCAGCTGCTCTGTGCAGGATACTCTCCTGGACCCTGAGGGGTGAAAACAACTGCCGTTGGTCTTATCAGCTGGTAGGAAGGGTGTAATTAGTGCCATTGATTAATAACAGTGAGCTTTCAGGAAGAAGGATCAATTCCAATTTGGATGGCAGGGAAGGCTTCAGGAATAAAATGATTTAAAGTCAAGTCTTAAAGAACTATCAGACATGGTTTTAGAAGTAGAATCAGGAGCCAGGTGGTCCAGGCAGAGGGCTGTGCACAAGGACGCAGAGTTAAGAGATTCTAAGGTTGCAAGTGGCTGTCCTTGGTGGGAGCATAGGGGGAGCAGGTGGGTGTGTGCTGAAGGACCCCAAGAAGGGGTCTGAGGACACCATGGCAAGCAAGGCCTGTTGGTAGCCCGGAAGGCCTCACCGTCCCCACAACAGGGGTGGGATCACTTGGGTCAGTCATCAGTCACCCACCCAGGAGCCAAGGCCCCTCATTAGCCCCAAGGCATCGTGTGATAAGACCTCCTTGCAGAAGAGCTGGAGCCCTGCCCTGGGCGCTGACTCTGTCCAGCTCTGCACAGAAAGCCCATGTCCAGGGAGGGAGTAGCTGTGACCTGGAGAAAGTGTTCACTGCCCGGTTTTCCTACAATGTGTGAAAGAGGGATGGAAGAGGGTCCCTTTGGGTAGAGTTAGGGGAAGGGGGGCAGTGAAGAGCAGGGACATAAACGCTGAGACTTGAAGGTTGAAGAAAAGTTGTCTGAGTCTCCTAGGGTATTCCTGCCACAGGGAAGGGAGCGACAGGTCACAGAGGAGCTAATATGCTCACTAATTACATATGTGCATGTGCACACACAGGCACATGTGCACAGGCATGCACGCATGTGCCCACGTACACATGACACATATATACACACGTACACAGACACGCAGATATACACATATACACACGTACACAGACACGCAGATATACACATACACACATGCACATGTACACAGACACGCAGATATACAGATATACACATGCACACATGCACATGTACACAGACACGCAGATATACACATATACACACGTACACAAACACGCAAACATACACATACACAGACACGCAGATGTACACATACACACATGCACATGTACACAGACACGCAGATATACACATATACACACGTACGCAAACACGCAAACATACACACGTACACAGACATGCAGATATACACATACACACATGCACATGTACACAGACACGCAGACATACAGATATGCACACATACACAAACACGCAGACACACGATATACACATGCACACATACACAAACACGCAGATATACAGATATACACATGCACACATGCACAAACATGCAGATATACGCATGCACACGCACACAAACACACACACATACACAAACACGCAGACATACAGATATACACATGCACACATACACAAACACGCAGATATACGCATGCACATGCACACGTACACAAACACGCAGATATACAGATATACACATGCACACATGCACAAACACGCAGATATACGCATGCACACGCACACAAACACACACACATACACAAACACGCAGACATACATACAGAAACATGCACACATATACACATACACAAATACGCAGACTTACACATGTACACAAACACAGACATACACACGTACACAAACACACAGACACACACATACACAAATACACACAAACATACACAAACATGCAGACATATACATGTACACAAATATGCAGACTTATACATATACACAAACACACAGACATTCGGACATAAACACGCACACACATACACCAACACGCAGACATATACATGTACACAAACATGCACACACACATACACAAACACTCAGACATATACATGTACACAAATATGCAGACTTAGTACACAAACATGCACACACATACACAAACACGCAGACATACACACATACACAAACACGCACAAACATATACAAACACACAGACATACACTCGTACACAAACACGCACACACATACACAAACATGCAGACATACACATATACACAAACACGCAGACATACGTACACAAACACACAGACATACACACGTACACAAACACGCACACACATATACAAACACGCAGACATACACTCGTACACAAACACGCACACACATACACAAACATGAAGACACACACACGTACACAAACACGCAGACATACACATATACACATGTACATACACATGCATACACATGTACACGTGTGCACACACACACACTTACCCATCGCACTCTTCCGAATGGCTACAGCCCGGTGCGCATGGAGCGTCAGGACCAACCTCACGGCAGCGTCTGTGTTAGGCCTTTTAGAACTTAGACCAGGAGAGCTGTCAAAACTTCGTGAGCAGGGGGTGATGAGACAGAAGGGGGCCCGAGGCAGGCAGGGGATGAGCGGGGTGATGCTGCTCCATCACTGCTCTGCGCCCCCAGGGGCTGTGTCTTATCCACCAGACAGGAAGCAGATTGCAGCCATTCAATGACCAGCTGGTGAGCTGAGCTCCTGCAGGGCCGTGTGGGTCACCTGGAGAGGAGAAGGGTGGGACAGCCACTCAGGGAGAATTGACGGGACTGTGGACTTGGATGCATGAGTTGGGGGAGTGGGAGTGGAAAGCCTGGGACTGGCCCCAGGTCTCTCTCTCCAGCTGCAGATGGACGGTGGGGCCACCCACAGGAGGGGCCTGCGGCCGAGAGGGGGACCTGGACAGGGAAGGGAGAGTTCTACGCCGACTGTGCAGCTGACTAGGCTGCATTTGGGGTGGGCGTTGGGAACACAGGGCATCTAGACTGGGGCTCTCTTCTCCAGGTCTCTGGCTTAGCGTGTTGGTTGAAGCCGGGGACGTGGGTACAATTGCCCAGGGAGGGTGGGTGGAGTGAGAACACCATGGGACAGAACCCGGGACACCCCAGTGTGTAAGTGTCGGCGTCTAGGCGGCTGCGTGATCGCGAGTTGGGTGCTGGAGGGACTGGCAGGAACTTCCACTGTGAAGATAACTTGTGGTTCCAGATGTAAAACTCATGTTGCCACCAGAAGATTTTCAGGTACCACATAATGTTAGCTGGGTAAGATCACAGATCTTGGAATGTTAAATCTCCCCGAAATTGAAATATGAAAATAAGCTATAGAAACAGTTCATAGATTCCTAGAGTCTGACCAGTCTGTTCACCATCCCCTCCCCTAATCTCCAACCAGACCAAGATGCTTACGGATTCTGAATACACTGTGCCTCTGGGCCTGGGTTTTTGTTACCCCGAATGTCTCTCTTCTCATACCCTTGCATACCTGCAGCCCCTACCCTATTTGCATAGTGACTGTCTTTGGCTCTTCAACCCCATCTAAAGTGCCCTCTCCTTTAGGCAGCCTTTGTCCCTGCTTCTGAGCCCCACCCCACAGCCCCCGTCCCGCCAGATGACAGGTGCCTCTCCTCTGGGCGTCCCCTCTGGGCTCCCAAAGTACCTTCACACACTGGGTAGAAGCGACTGATTGTTTGGTCTGTTTCCCTCCCAGATTTTGCAGAGTTGGACGCTGCAGGGACGCCGGCCTCTTGCACGCCCATGTGGCTCGCACCTCGCATGCACAACACACACTCTATAACACAGGGGAGGCATTTGCAAACATTGTTGGAAGACTAAAGAAATATCTCTTCCTTCTTTGCTCTCTTTCTGCCTCTTAATTTGTATGCTTTTTAATTTTATAGAGATTGGGAAAAGAGTTTTAAAATGATTGGAATTTTGTTGACGATTCCATTGATAGCCTTTCTCTTGCCCCTTTTGTTACAAGTAAATCCCAGCTGCCGGACCCCGTGCTGTTCATACAGCCCCTCTCTGTTCAGCATTCTGGGACAGTGTGTAGGAGGAAGAGGGGATGTCACGAGTGTAGTATGTGAGAGGTAAATCAGAGGTCCAGGGGAAAAAATTGGTGTTTGTTGTTGGCCAAGTAGGAGATTCGAGCTCATGTGAAAAAGATTACTAGGTAAAAATAAAAGCCCCTAGTACACAAGACTGGATCCTTGGAGAATCCCCTTAGTCCTGGAATTACAGGAAGATGCGAAAAACAAAGAAAACTTGGTTATTGTTTGTAGGTCCTGTACAGACAATGGAGGTGAAGGAAGAAGGAAAATACCCAGTTGTGGTTGGGTGCAGTGGCTCACACCTGTAACCCCAGCACTTGGGGAAGCTGTGGCAGAAGGATGGCTTGAGCCCAGAAATGCAAGACCAGCCTGGGCAACATAGCAAGACCCTACCTTTAAAAAAATTATATTAAAAAAAAAAAACAACAGCCGTCCGCGGGTACCTGCTGTCCTAACTAATTGGGAGGCTGCAGCAGGAGGATTGCTCAAACCCAGGAGTTCAAGGTTACAGTGAGCTGTGATTGCATTCTAGCCTGGGTGACAGAGCAAGACATTATCTCTAAAGAAAACAAGTTAAGGAGGCATAAAAGTTGTTGGCTAATATTTATGGCATAAATGACAAGTGCAGAGATACTGGCTGGGGAGATTCATAGGACAGGATGTGGGTATGAACTCAAATATCCAGGGAGCCTCCATAACTAAGTCAGGTATTTTAGACAGAAAAAGCTCTCTGAATTCTGAATGTGATGCTTTGATGCCCCTTGTGGGGTCTTCTCTGTTGGTGTGGAGGTCCATTCACCCACACGTTCCTGTTTCCTGCTCTCCAAGAATGATAGGCTGTAATGCAGGCTGTGAACTGCCCCTTGCCCAGAGGACTCTGCCCGGGGAGACTGACTGAGGTACCCCAAGAGTGGGATTCAGCACGGGCAAACTCCATTTTCCACATTCTCCAAAGCCTGTTCTAAAAAGTAATAATCAGTGGCTGATGCTAACAACTGTGTGGGTCCTCAGTGGTCAAGTCTAGTCAGCTAGTATCAAGGCAGTGGGAGGGCGGTGCACCCCCAAATAGAAGCGGGGCTGCGGAAGAGAGGTTGCGCTGGCACCTACTAGGTTCTCAGCAAATGGCTTGAGGCTTAGTCATTGTTTAAAAGCCATTCCTCAAATTCCTTGTTTACTGTCAGCACCCTGAGATATGGGCTCTCTCACTTTAGTTGTTAATGGGACTAAACACTTATGCCAACAGATTAAGCCTTGCTGAAACATTAAGAAAATTGGCCCAAACAGAGTTTGGATGGATTACTGTTTCTTCTTGGGGGGTGGGGGATGCGCCTCCCAAGACAATGGCTTTGGGTACCTACTGGCAATTGCATAAGAGTGGCTGGATAGGTTTTCTGCTAAAAGGAAGAGATTTTTTTTAAAGCAAACAATTAACTTCAATCGTTTGGACTGACTACACAGAACATAGATGAGATTTTCTGAAATTAAAACTGACAAATGCGGTGAAGCCCACCACCAGCCTTGAAAAGGAAAGCTTTTTTTTTAAGTTATAATAAATGTCTAGGAGAAATGAAAAATCATTCTGTGTGTTATTATAGAAGGATCCTCCAGGCAGTTGAGTGATATTGAAGGTGGGAAAAATTTCCTTTGTTACCCTGGTACCTTTCAAGATTTGTCAAACCTATTTCTTGTCGTTGAGGAAAGGAGCTAGTGCTTGCATAGGAGATGTATTTAACTTCAAAACCAGTTTTTTTGGGAGTCTTTCAGACACCTTAAACCCCCTTCATGTAAATTCATGTATCTTTACTTGGCATGTCTTCTTAAGCATGGATTTTTTAAGGTGGCTTTCATAAATCTTTTTCTAAGAAAGAATCAAGAACAACTAAATATTTCATTTTTGATTCCAAGCCTCAAACTTCCAATTTGGAAAGGACTTTATATTACATCAAGAATTAGAACACTGTTCTATTTTTGCTATAATCAGAAAAAAAAATCAAAATCTTTCAGATTAAGAACTCGGTGATGGGTCAAAATGGAACGGAAAGTTGATTTTGAATGTGGAAATTGAAAGTTTGTCCTCTGTAACAGTTTGGGTCTGTGTAATAACAATGGGTTATTTGCATTTGTTTGCTTGGGAAGATGTAATTAATGAAGGAGAGGTTCTCCATCTCACTAGCCTCCTTCCATTTTCTTTCATGGCCAAGTTACTTATTCTATATTTATTACCATAAATTGCATATGTTCTTTGGCTGGATACTTACTAGTAAATTTTGCAATAGTTTTTAAAAGCAAAGAAGGAAGTAAAGAGGGACAGAAGGAAGGGAGGGTGCGGGAAGGGAAAAGAGAAGAAATCTTCAGTACTTTCTTGCATGCTGGTACTCAGAGAGGTGCTGAAATTTCCGTGATTCCAATGTCTTCAGAAACTTCGCCCTGGAGGTTGGTTAACCATGCTAATAACCAGGGCGCTTCGTTTTAGCTTTATGCCTAGTGTCACTTCACCAGAGCTGTAAAGACATGCTCGTAAGATTTGCTTTTCATCTAAATCAAGAAGGCAGTGCTAAGCAAAAAAAGTATTTAGCAGTGCACGTAGGATTGAAGTGATGGTAATCAGGGACCCTGGTAATTGAAGCTTTTGGGGAGGGGGAGAGAACCTTTCTTCTGGATCCTCCAGTCTGTTTAATAGGATAAAATTAGCTTGAGTGGCTTGGCATTTGAAGAGGATGTGATGTAATTGAAGTGCCTCCTGGGTTTGCTGCTGGACAAAGCCGTCAGGTGGGGACACAGGAGGGCACGCGCGGCTCTGAAGCACATATCTGGCTTCTGCCACCCTAATTAGCCTAAATTAGCCATGCCAGTTTTCTGCTTGCTTTTGAATTTCCCTGCTTGTGCTACTTCCAGGGCTGAAAGGAAAGAAATATGAAATACCCACCACACTCCCGTCTAACGATGAACGACAGAATCTAAACCTGGACGGTCACAGAAAACAGGGACGGGCGTGGGGCACAGACCTGGGGCCAGAGGACACTGCCTGACAAGGAAGCGAGTGGAGCTTCTGTCGGAAATGGATGATTTGGAGCATTTCCCACATGTTATCCCAAGGCCTCGCCTGGAAACAATGAGTATTTCACTTGAGGGGACCGAGGGAGGACTTCTCCCAGCAAATGGGTTTTCTCAGATCGAATTTCAAAGTCTGAGAGAACTAAAGGAAGGCAGGAAAGCGGTGTTTTTTGTCTATGAGAGCTGCTGCAATTTTTAAATTGTCCATTCTGACTGCAATTAGTAAAATTTGTGCAAAGAGATTTACATTTCAAAGTGGTTTGTACAAATCTATTAAGTATTTTAATTGGAGTGGTATTTGGGTAGAAATAAATAACATCTCAACCTAAAAGTCACAGATTTTAATTTTTTTAGTTGCCAATGAAAAGGATGAAATGCAACGGTGTATATGCCACATAAGAAAAGCAAATAGGAAATTACTCCATTTGTCATTTTCTATAGAGTCTTCCAGAAAAAAACACAGTTCCCTCCAAGTCCCTTGTCACTGGTCCCAATAATAGACTTTCAGTTACATCTAGGGAGCTGTTCTGGGTAAAAACGCCATTGGGTTTTTCTCTGTAAATAAGTTAACCTTAAACATCTAGAGCCAAATGTTCGAGACGAGTTTCAGAATCCCACACGTACATGCACACGCTTTATTTTATTTATTTAATATCACATATCGAATGGTTACTGAGGCCTACAACATGGACGGGTCTGTGCTCGGCCCCGTTGGGGTGCCAAAAACCTCACTGCTATCGGTCTATGTTTCTCTACAGAAAATGGCTAATAAAAGCATTTCCAAAGATTTCTGAGAAGGGCCAGAGAAAGCAGAGAATGGGTGGATATTCAGGCTTTAGCACACTTGAACCTCAGACAATTCAAGAGCCGCCTCATCCCCATTTCTGGAAGGCATCCACGGAAGTTGGTGGCCTTCGGACGCCACCTTCGTTAGCTTGCAGGCAAAGGCAAACTCCTCTGGCAGGACAGCTGTCCTCAGGTGTTTCTTCAGGCCTGGTCATGTACTCAGGAGCCCATCAAATTCCTTCCTCTGCCTCCTTTGCAAGAGTTAATTTGACCACATGTTAAACATTCTGTGATCTCTCAAGAGACATAAACTTCATGATTTCAAAATATTCTCATTATGCAACTAGGCTTAGTAATTCAGACAGGCCCAGAAGCAGTTGTTGACTGCACAATAGGCCTGATCTGGTTTGTGTCTGAAAGGTCCCCAAACAAGCCCACGAGGATCGCTGGGCCTGGGTGGGAGGCAGGCACCGCAGAGCACCCTGAGCTCCCCGGGCCCAGCACACAGACCCCACTTGTCTGCCAGGCTCCTCAGGTCCTTCCGCATCCCTCCACCAGGTGGCTCTTGCGGAAAGCTCTCGGTTGTGAAGTTGTGTGTTTGGAAAGCACAGAAACCATGTGCTAAGCCAAGGTCGCATACCGCTCTAAATGTCTCCAGACTCCAGTTTAAGGGATGAACGTTTGTTCTCCCTACAGTTGTCAGTGGAAAGTTGGGCAGTGCGGTGACTTTATTCCAACCCGCTTGACTTGACCCAGCAGTTAGGAGTTGGGTTTCTGTGACGCAGCCCTCCCAGGACCCCAAGGTAATGTCACATGTGACAGAAACAGTCTGGATGTCTGGAATGTTGGCATGAGCATAACAGAGGGAGTCCTGGCTATACAGGCTCCAGACTAGTAAACTGACAGAGATTGCAAGACCATTTCACACAATGTGAAAGACTAGGAGAAAAACAGGTGAAACCAAAATGAGATACCGCTACATGCTACTAAGATGCTGGGAAAGGTTTAGGACAGAAAATAACAGGTTTTGGAGAGGACGTGGGGAGATTGGAGCCTTTGAGTGTTACTGGGGGGATGTAAAGGGGTACAGCCACTGTGGCAGCCTGTCAGTTCCTCACAAAGTCAAACACAGACCTAGTGTGTTACCCGGAAATTCCACACCTAGTATATACCAAAAAGGATGGAAGGCAGGGACTGAAAAGACACTTCTTCCCAATGTTCAGGGCACCATTACTCACCACATATAAAAAGGGGAAACAACCCAAGTGTCCATCGACAGAAGAATGAATAAACAAGTGGAGTGGACACATACCCTGCAGCACTGCTCATCATCAGCAGGAACAAAGCTCTGATGTCCTAAAACATGATGGACCTTGAAACATTATGCTTGGTGAAATAAACCAAATGCAAAAGACAGTAATATGTGCTTCCACTTATATAAGGTACCTAGAACGGGCAAATTCACAGAGACAGAAAATAGAGTAGGGTCACCAGGCACTGGGGGAAGAGAGGAAAAGGAAGGGTTATCATTTAAGGGGTACAGAGTTTATGTTGGAAATGATTTTTAAAAATCTGGAGCATATAGATAGCAGTGATAGCACCATATTGTAAATTATTTACTGCCACCCAATTCTTCACTCGAGAATGGTTAAAATGGTCAACATTATGCTATGTATATTTTCCCACAATGAAAAATAAAAATCTAAGGGCAATGGTAGAGAATGACTGGGGTGGGGGGAGCAAGAGCGTGTGCAAGACACTAAGGCAAGAATGGGAAGGCCGGAGGGCAGGTGCACGGGGGCAGAGGCCAGACGACCCCGGTGCCCAGGAAACGACGCCTGGCACCTTTCCCTTGCACAGGCATCTTCAAAGGAGCTATACCAAACTTTCCATTTGCAATGTTTAATTCTTCTTGAAGAGGGGGCTTTACATTCTGTAAGTTTTAGGCTCTGCAAAAACCTGGACCACTGGTGCTGGAGATAAAGGATATAAAACGAGACCTGAATACTAATATTAGAAGAAGCTGGGTGTCCTTTCTTTTCTACTGTTTCTGTGGGAAATTAAATTGTTCACATACTCACTATGTTACTTGTTCGCTTATTTAACAAACATGTATAAAGCTACAACATGCCTACATGCCTACATGTTGTCAACATGTCAAGCCTCAGAGGCAACACAAAAAATACACCCCCAGCCCTTGGGTCCAAGACCCAGTGGGAAAACAACGCAGCTGCATAATTATAGTACAAGTTTAGAAACAGGTCTAAATATGGAGTCTGCCTCCTCACCCCACCGGATTGTAGATTCTTGAAAGTCAGGCCCTCTGGCATAATATTTTATAGTTATAAAACTTAAAAGATTAAAAGTTAAACTTCTCATCTTACTTACTTTTTTGCCAAGGGAAAAAAAAGATGTCTTATCAGGAAAACAGGAGAAGCTGCCTCAAATCCATCTCCCAACTAATGGAGATTGTGACTTTTAAAGGAGGGGCCATGTGCTGGCAGCAGGGCACGATGTAACCAACAGGGGCTGTGTGCATTAGGGGCAGGTTGCGAGGAATGGTGAGTCTTTTTTAAAATTTCAGATTAATAAAGGGGACAAAGGATTAGGTTACATAGCTTGCATTTGTTAGGTAAAGTCCAAGTTGTAGTTGACTCACCCAGGAGGTGTGCTGTACACCCCTACATTGTGCCCGTTAGGTGGGAGCACAGCAATCCCCCTCCATCTCCCCTCCCCGTCCCTCTCCCTCCTTCCCCTTTATGGAGTTTAATTGTGTTCTCTTGTGTGGGTGTGTAGTTGTTCACCTATCATTTTTGTGATAGTATTGAGTACATGGCTGCTTGCTTTTCCATTCTTGTGATACTTTATTTAGGAAGATGTTCTCCAAATCCTTCCAGGTAAATCCAAAGATGTAAAGTCTCCATCTTTCTTTATGGCTGAATAGTATTCCATGCTACACATACACCATGGTTTGTTAATCCACTTTACTTCTAATAAACCCAGGGTCAGAGAAACCAGCAACTTGTCTAAGGCCAAGGAGATAATTGGTAAGACTCAAGACTAGGAGGCAGGTTTGCTGGCTGCCCAACTGGTCTCGTCCCAGCAGTCCAGGCTGCAACCTTGTCTCGGGCTTCTCCCGTCTCCTGCTGCTTTTCATCACATACATTTCCTAACCTAGTGTTCCAGACAAGGGGGCATTCTATAAAGGGGAATTGGTGGTACTAGTCATAAGGAGGTAGACAAACAGCTCTGAAATTTCTGCCTGGGATGGTCTTCTGGGTTGCAATTAGCTTTCATTCAGCATCCACGAGGGCCTTACTTGATAAAATGGTTACGTGGATGGGTTGGAGGAGGCAGTTCTGATGGAGCTTATGGTAAATTAAAGACCCCCAAACCTGCAACTGTGTGCTGACGCTGGATGGCTGACAAGGAGCTGCTGGCTTGGGCTGCTGCCCCTTGCCCAACCTCTCTGCCCTCCACATCCTCATGACTAGCATGGAAGTGGTTCTGAGAATTACACAAGGTAACACTTGCTAAGACCTTAGCACAGCACTGGGCACGTGGTAAGCACACAATCACTATTAGTCTTTGTTGTCAGAGCTATTGTCATTAATTCTGAAAAAAAAATCACTATGAATTTCAGTGACGAATGCTTGTATCATGATCAACTTTTACACCTAAGAAACTGGGTTTGGGAATTTATTTCTCCCAAATCTAAGAGATATATAAGAATGAAGGATCATGCCAACCCATTAAGAAACTTTACCAATAAACCTAGGCCATCACTCCATCATCGTCACCATTTAAAATCCACTCCAAATCACATTTGCCCAGCTCAGGAGTCACCCCAATAGCAGAATAATTAAAAACCACGTTCTGTGGCTGTCCTTATATAAATTGCTATTTGCCCCAGGATGTTTTCAAAGCTATAAATAGATCTTACAGATGAGACATCAACAGAAGTGTGTGTTCAAGAGGCGGGATAATCCGGGAGGCTTGAAAATGCTTAAGGATTTATAGTCAAAACAAAAACCTGGAGCAGCATTTTCTGCTCTCTCTGGAGCTGCTGAACAGGTTCATTTCCTTGTGTTTCATGAAGCATTCCGGTTACATCATAGTTCACGTCACCATTTTGAACTGTTTCTTTTTTAGACACAGTCTCACTATGTCGCCCTGTGTAGAGTGCTGTGGCATCACAGCTCACAGCAACCTCAAACTCTCGGGCTTATTGATTCTCTTGCCTCAGTCTCCCAAGCAGCTGGGACTACAGGCGCCTGCCACAACCGCCAGCTATTTTTGTTGTTGTTGTTGTTGCCGATGTTGTTTAGCGGGCCCCAGTCGGGTTCGAACCCGCTAGCCCTGGTGTATGTGGCTGGCGCCCTGGCCACTGAGCTACAGGAGCAGAGCCACCATTTTACCCAATACCAACTAAATATTTCTTGTCGTATGTTACTTTCTCCTGAGCAGTAACAGATGCGAGTACACGGAATCTGTGGGAACACGGGAAATGCTTTTCTTTATTTCTCGAGCAGAGGGAGGTCAGGCAGACTCCTGTTACCTGCCTCCTGTGTTCACAGGACACCTCGCTCTGCAGGTCCGGATTTGCCCCTGGAGTAGGGGTGAAACTTGAGACACCCACTGCCACCATGCAATGGGGAAAACAAGTCTCAGTTGGGCCTGAGCAGCCTGCCACACATCACGCAAAGCTGTCCGGCAGAGCTGTGACCTGTCTTGTCTGTTTTCAGACCTTTTCTTCCTCCATTTAAAACCTGGAGTTCAATTTGCAGCACAAGATAAACTTTTTTACCCTAGCTACAGGTGCCGTCTCTTTTAAAAATCAGCATAAGGGGTGAGTTACCTGAAAGCTGACCAAACGTACAGGATCCCAAGCTTACTAAGTAACAGCAGGACCAGCCGTCGTCTGCACAGCAGGACCAGCCGCCGTCTGGCACCAGGAGGCAAGAACAGCCAGAGGCAACGGCGGACCCTGCCTTTCCTGGTTTCAGGTAACGTGCACCTGATTCGGGTTCTGCTTCTGCAGATGACATATGACTTAAGCGTCAGTAGAGGTTTCCAGCACATAAGGCACAGATTCATGGTGACTTCGATGACCTCAGCGGCTCTGACCCCCGTGTTCGGCATGGTGCTTAGCACTGTCTGGCCTCGTTTGCTTTCTGCTCGGTTCCTTGCCTTACCGTCGGCCTCCACACTGGACAGGAAGCTCCAGGAGAAACAGGAGCCCCACTACCGCACCCACCATTCTGCCCCATTGCCAGCGCGGCGCCTGGCTGGCCCCGTGGGCCCCCCAAAATACTTGCTGATTGAGTCAAGGCCTTGCTCAGTGAAGCACGTACCTCAAATATTGCTCAAGGACACAGTCTTGGGGTACAATTTGTTTGGTGGCTACAGCCACTTCTTTGTTGCCAGAAAATACATAGTTAATGTATAAAGTTTCACAATTTAGAATTTTCCTCTTCCAAATGCCTCATGCCTTAGATTTTTGCTACTTCTTCATCTAGTTGCAATAAACATAATGACAAGCGAGGAGCAACTCAGTATTTTCAGGGAAATTTGGAAACAGACAACTGCTCTAAATTTAATAGGTTTTAATATGCTGAAGTTTGACCACATAAAAAATAGTTAATAATAAGGCCGGGCTCGGGGGCTCACTCCTATAATCCCAGCACCCTGGTAGGGCCAGGGAGCATCCCTTGAGTCAGGAGTTTGAGACCAGCCTGAGCAGGAGCCAGACCCCGTCTCTACTGAAACAGAGAAACTAGCCGAGTGTCGTCGTGGGCACCTGGAGTCCCAGCTACTCGAGAGGCTGAGGAGGAATTGCTTGAATCCAGGAGTTTAAGGTTGCTGTGAGCTCAGCTGACATCATAGCAATCTAACCCGCGTGACAGAGTGAGATTCTGTCTCAAAAAAAAAAAATTAAAATTAAAAGATAATAAAACATAAATTAAAAGTATATCTATATGTACTTTAAATAGTTTATAAAAAATTATAGAAAGTATATATTTATAGTGCAGGAGATAATGGTGACAGTTGCAAACAATGTGACTGTACTTGATGCCACTAAACAACGCACTTAAAAATTCTTAAAATAGTAAATTTTGTGTTATGTGTATTTTACCATAATTTTTTATATGGCTAAAAAAAAAATTGTAACCAGGAACTACTAAGTAATTGTAATGAGGCTAGTGCCACTGAGGGTCTGAGTTTTTTATTTTGTATAATTTTAATTAATTTATATTTAAATCTGAATAGCCACATGTGCCTAGCAGCTACTATATTGAACAGTGAGGGATAAAACTGGAAGATCCTCATTTAAATAAAGGAGTTCAGCATGCTGATTGTTAAAGTTGGCATTTTGGATGGATTTCCTCTTGTTTTTTGTTTTCCGACATATTATTATGAAGTTGTCAAACTTACATGCAGGTAGGAAAAATAACACAATGAAAATATATTCTGGACTCAGCGCCTGTAGCTCAGTGACTAGGGCGCCAGCCACATACACCAGAGCTGGCAGGTTCGAATACAGCCCGGGCCTGCCAAACAACAATGACAACTACAACCACAAATCAGCTGGGCATTGTGGCAGGCGCCTGTAGTCCCGCCTACTTGGGAGGCTGAGGCAAGGGAATCACTTAAACCCAGGAGTTGGAGGTTGCTGTGAGCTATGATGCCACAAGACTCTACCCAGGGCGATAGCTTGAGACTCTGTCTCAAAAAATAAATAAATAAATAAATAATAACTCAACAGTAACTCTACCATTGTTTAAAAACAAAATAAAAGAAAGAAAATATGGGCGGCGCCTGTGGCTCAAAGGAGTAGGGCGCCAGCCCCATATGCCGGAGGTGGCGGGTTCAAACCCAGCCCAGGCCAAAAACTGCAAAAAAAAAAAAGGAAATAAAATATATTCTCATGACCTAGATTTACCAGTTGTGAATATTTTATTTGCAATAGTAATACTTGAAAGGCAACTGTGTGCTCCAAAGAGTTAAGGCTCTGAAACTAAGAAGAGCTTAGTTGCACCTTCATCTCTGGACTCGAAACCAGTTCCTACTGGGCTGATGCACTGCCCTTCCCTGTTGCTAACAGTTATACTTTTATTTTCACATGTTCATACCAGTGATTTTCTACTGCTATGCCACGACAGCGTCATAGGTGTGCTATGAAAACTTTTAAAGATCATTAATTAAATTATTTTCAAAAGAAGTTCAAAGGACAGTAAGCATATCCCATTTTTTTCCATCAACATAGTTTTAGTGTGCTGTGGAAGTTTAAGTATAGGTTAAAGTGTGTCGTGAGATAAAAAAAGGTTGCAAAACACTGATCATGATTGTGCCAGAAATATTACATGATTGTGCCAGAAATATTAATCATATAATCACAGTATTTTGTGAACACGTCTAAGTCATCTCAGAGTTGAGCTGGGATTGCATTGTTATTAGATTGTGACCCCTTTTGGTGCTTGGGTATTATCAGTACAAAAATCAGCAATCCTGAGTATACGACACCTCAAATGAGACACAGATGTGACCCAGCAAGTATTCACAGAGAGTAGAATAACTGGTGTGGTTTTTATCTTTTTGAGACAGAGTCTCACTCTGTTGCCCTCGGTAGAGTGCCGTGGGGTCATAGCTCACAGTAGCCTCAAACTCTTGAGCTCAAGTGATTCTCTTGCCTCAGCCTCCCAAGTAGCTGGGACTACAGGTGCCCACCACAATGCCTGGCTATTTTTAGAGATCGCGTCTGGCTCAGGGTGGTCTCTGAACTCGTGAGCTCAGGCAATCCACCTGCCTTGGCCTCCCAGAGTGCTGGGATTACAGGTGCAAGCCACCTATCCTAGCCTTTTTTTTTTTTTTTTTTTTTTTTGAGACAAAGCCTCAAGCTGTCGCCCTGGATAGAGTGCTATGGCATCACAGCTCACAGCAACCTCCAATTCCTGGGCTCAAGTGAGTCTCTTGCCTCCGCCTCCCAAGTAACTGGGACTACAGGCGCCTGCCACAGCGCCCGGCCATTTTTTGGTTGCAGCCGTTGTTGTCATTTGGTGGGCCCAGGCTGGATTCGAATCTGCCAGCTCAAGTGTACGTGGCTGGCACCTTAGCCCATTGAGCCACAGGCGCCAAGCCTAGCCTTTGGCTTTTAAATATTTATACTTATTTTAAATTTAGTCTGAAGACATGGCTATAAAACAATGATAGCTATAAGCCACTATGACAAGATGCTTTGATATTTTAGGAGTTGTGACTATTGAGAGCAATTGACTCCTAGTTTTACCATCTGCCTTTGGGGCTGTCCATTTTGGCATGGTTAGAAAGCTGGTTAATTGTGATTCAAACTTACCAAAGTAAAATGGAGCAGGAAAAAAAGTACTAAGTCCCAACAGAAGTAAAAATGCAATTCCAGCACCACAAAGAAACAAGTAGCTTGACCCAGGTTTCTATGAGTTTTCATATTATTATCTGATGACTATGGTCTCATGAGAAGGTTGAAATAAGCCCCATGCACAAGCACAGGGGCTTGCATCAGACTTCTTAGTTTCAAATCCTGCTTTTGCCACATATTGACTCTGGACTTTGGCCAAGTTACTTAAACTTTCTATATCTCAGTTTTCTCAACTGTAAAATAGAATTAACAATCCAAATAAATAAGATATTGGCATAGTAAGTAGGACCTATGTTTTAATATTAAATTATGCAGCAAAACATAAAAATATTCACATTTTTAAATCATGGCTCTTTGAGTAAAATAACAAACAGGCCTAGTTTTAGATTATCTCTATAATCATGGTCCTCATGATCTAAGGAAGCTCCACTTTCCAGGAGGCCCAATGTGGGAAGAGCTCAGAGGAGCAAGTTATTTGTCAGCTGTCACTATAGTTTTCTGGAAGCAGCCTTATGATGCACAGTTCTGGACTCCAAAAAGATCTGAAAACCAAAATTTTCATAAGTTGTCAACAACAGCTCATCTGAAGGTGACACCTAGCCTGAATCTTCGCAATGCTGCTGTCTGTGGTCTCTGAGTATCAGGATTCCTGCTATCGGTTGTGAGGGGCCTCCAGAGGCCAATAGAGCTACCCCACAACAAGCAGCGTACGCATCATCTCACATTCAAAATATGAAGAAAATATGAATTCAAAACCATATTTTGAATGGGCCCACTGCTATCACAAGGGCTCCTGGGCAGTGTAGCCTGTATTCTGAAGCCTGCGTTAGGCAGCCATGTGCCTGCCTATGTAAAGACCAAGCTGACTCCATTTTATTAAAACTAACTCCATTTTGTTCCTCAGCCTTCATTTTGCAGCAGCATACATATCAAAAGCATTAAGTAACTCACTCCCTCCCCCGCCCCTCATCCTTGTGTCTGCCCCGATAGCAGCTCCTTCCCACACTAGCCAAGGACAAGTATTACTCAGTCCCCTAGACCTCTATCAGCTCACTCCATACCCCCTCCATTTTTCCTTTCTGTACCCTTAAAAACCCCCTCCTTTTCCAGGCTGCAGGCTTCTCTGTTCTCCTGCTGCACCAGGTGTGAGAGACCCCCAGCCCGGGCTGACTTGTAACTAAAACCTCTTGCTATTGCATCAGATTTAGTCTCTTGTTGATTTATGTGGGGGATCCCTTGAGCTGGGCACAACACCTAAGTTCTGTGACTATGGGACAGGGAGGATTAGACTTTGGGGCACAGCCGGTAGGTCTGACACAGTCTCACCCCCCAAACCCTGCCAATGAGTTGTCCTACACCTCCCTCAGAACTCTCTGGATAGAACCGGTTTAAACAGGTTGAATTGTTGGTGGGGCCCCGTGGCTTATGTCTGTAATCCTAGCACTTTGGGAGGCTGAGCCTGAAGGATCACTTGAGCTGAGGAGCTTGAGGTTATAGTGAGCTGCAATGACGCCACTGCTCTCGCCCCCAGCTACAGAGCAAGACCTTGTGTCCAAAAAAGAAAAAAAGAAAAACTTGTCCTTTTGGTCCTCTGTAAGCAGCTGTAAGCAGCCTGGACTGACCTCAAATGATCCAGTTTTTTAGATACAAAAGAACCGACATGGCTTCTCAGGCAAATCTATAGCAGGTCACGATTCTTCCTTCCACAGAACCACCTCCATCTCACAGGTATTTTCTAGTCTTCTAATCAATTTCAGACTAGGCCTTTGCTTCCAACTGGCCAAGGCATCAATGAGCCGAGACCCTTAATGCCAGTGTCTCCTCAACTTTTCCTGGCAGGAGAGGTGGGACGTCCCCCTGAGAATGTCTAAGAAACAACTTCTAAAAGGGAATATCCAGATTCGAACACAGTCTATTTGAATTCATCCAATTCCATTAAATGCAAATTTTGCTCCTCTCAAAAAAATAGTTCAAGTTTAACAAATACGGCCCTGGCATGAAGCTAGCACCACGTTCTCAGGACCATGGAGAATAAAGAATTGAGTGTTTTCTGTGCTTACTGCCTGTGGACACAAACGGAGGAATGTGGGGCAAATGTTGAAAGAAAGAAAACAATTTATAATTAGATTTTATTTTCAACCCAGAGGACAGAGAAATTCAGGCTATGGAACATATTTTAAGAAAATAGGTGAGCCTGGTATTATTAGAACTCAAACTGCCAGTTCTGAAGCCTAATTCCTAGTCATTGGCAAAATCTAATTTTTTTTCTCAAATAAAAATGAAATGCAAGATGAGCAAGAAAGAGACAGTCACAGACAATAAAAAACAAGATTCAGCCCCTGGCGCAGGTGCAGCAAACTGTAAATAGATCAATGTTTTACAGTTGTATGAGAGTTGCCTCGCTGGCGTTTGGAATCCTGCTTCATTTTCCGCGTTCCTTGTTGATTCTTGTAAGAATGCGCTTTCTGAATGTCCAATAGTTAATTCATCAAACAGGGATGCCAAACTTTAAGTATTCCATGAGTTCTTTTCTAACTTTTTAAATGTGGTTTGTGCAACTGTTCCAAGTAGGTTTAAATAGATAAGTATTCTGAAGAGCGTCAATTTTATTCAGCCTAAAAGCTAAGTGTGACATAAATGGAAAAATGGACTGTACCATGAGCATTTTCATGCATTTTAATGACCAGTTTCTATTGATTGCTGTGCTTTTTTTTTGTAAGTAAAGGAAAAATCACACATCACATTGTGTTTTTCCTTGCAACAGAAAGTTATTTTGATCACACCTTACAAATGATCCATACTGATATTTAGTTTACAGTCTTGGGAGGAGGAGGAAAGAGTGAACTTAATTTGAATTTAGAAAGTCTCTAAATGATAATTGAATCACAAGTCTGGATTATAATTCTAGGAGCAGCACTTGACTTGGTCAAAATCACTGTTATGAAGAGATGCAATTTTTACACAGTACTTCACATTGATTAAGTAATGTGTGAAAATGAAAAAAAAAGTATTTGAATCTTAATCACAGTCATTTGCATGAAATAAAGGTCTGTGTCAGGGGAATGCGCATTATAATAACCCCTGGGTGTTTTGGTTGCATCAGTGAGCAAAGAAGTTGTATGTGTTATTTCCACACTGATATATAAGAATTCCTTTTATATTTACTGTATCTTTGATTTGTACGAAAATTCAGCAATATAGGATTTTGTCTGGTGAGAGACGACAACTGATTAACTACCTTAACAATGGCTGTAATTAAAACAGATGTTTGATAATGCATGCACCCAAATTAAACTGGAAACATTCAAAGGCAGAAAAGAGAAATAGGAATTTATACAAACCTCATTCTCAGTAAAGCTCTCCATTAGATGAAAGGTAATACATGAGGGAGTGAACTTCAGAAAAATCCTGCCAATCTCTTCTTCTCTTTCCTATTGCTGAACAACTGGAATACTTGAAATTAGGAAGTGTCTCGCTTGCGGGCCCTGTCCCCAAATCATATGTGGAGCTAGCCTTGCAGGCTGAAGATCCCGTTTGTCTAGGCGATATGTACCTCCAACTCAGCCTCTCTGCCAGGAGTCCTCGGAGTCCAGAGTGCCTGGAAACTCAGGCTCGAGCCCTCTCCTGTCTTCTTCAGACCCCCAGTGGCTGAAATTGCCTTTTAACAACCTGAGATCGCCCTCCTTGGGCTGACATGCATTTCCTATGGTGTTAAAATTCTTTTTTCTTCTTTTGATGATCTGCTTCTGTTTAAGGTTAGCATTCTCTAGGAATATGCAACATCTTTTCTCTGAAGCTTTGCAGCTTCCCTGTTTTGTAGAGGAGGGAGAGAAACCCCAGAGTAAAATTGGAGTTCTGGTTCCCGAAGAGGCTGGAAATTTTTGAGAGACAGGGATGGCAGTGTGCACAATTATCTGAGTCTCATAGCTCAACCTTGGTCACAAGAAGAAAGTTGCCGAAAACATTTCTGCCAAATATGGACCATGTTAAAGGATAAAGGTGGCACAGAGATGAGATGGTAACGGATGCAACAGTGCATTTCATTAGAGCCGACTAATAGTAAAACTAGTAATGATAAATACACATATTATGTATTTCACTGGCTAAAACTGAGTAAAGCAGTGTGAAAATGGGGCAGGAAAGACGACCATTTCAGCGAGAGCAGACTCTCACCTTTAAGGGAGAGACAAGCCCTCTCAGGAGTTGATGGCACCCACAAAGTTGGGGAGGAAACGTGTTGAGTTAGGCTGGTGCGCTGACGTGGGCAACGCGCAGACATCAACAGTTCTCCAAAATGCACAATTCCTTCTCAGGCACCGGCATCCTTTCAAACTGAGCGTTGAGGAGGTCGCCTCGGTGCATTACCTTTGTCCTCTTCACGGTATCTGCTGAGAGAGACGATTCCTCTTTCCGGTCTCACAGACTCCCCTTCTCCCTTTCAGAGACGCGCCCGTGGCCTGCACATGCCCTCCTGCCCACACCGCCTTCCCCAGTGGAACCAGGGCCCCACACCTCGTGCCCCTCTTCCCTTCCAGCGTCTGCCCCTTCTCCAAGCCTAATCTGCATCAGTGTCCTGCCGGTTCCGGTGACCTCCCCAGGCCTCAGGGACTTCTCCCCTCTCTGCACTCCTCACGCACCTGCAGAATGCCCCCAGCCCAGCGCACCCTTGGTCTTCACCTTAGTTTGTGGTTTTCCTCATGCCCAGTTGTAAGCTCTTAGGGGATGGGAAACAATCTTATCTTCCCTTCTTTCTCCCCACCTTCCTTCCATCTTTCCTCCACCCAGGGTGTATCTAGGACCTGCTCTGTGCCCGTCCAGCTGCTTTCTGGATTTCTGTGGCATGCAGCAGCGTGGCTCCCTGTGGGGAGCAGGTGTGAGGTAGGGATGTCCGTCTCAGGAAGACTTCCATCCAGCAGCTCTCTAGCGCCTGCTTAGCTCCTCTGCTCTCTCCTCCCAACATATATCAAGCCCATTCTTTCTTCCAAAGATGAAATCTTCAGTACTACCACCAAGCCCACTCTATTCTTTCTAAGAGAGGGAAGCAGATAGGTCTGTGCCACGGCAGCCAAAGCATGTTTGTGAAATGCGGCTGTTTATGGACAGCCAAGCAAGCCTGTTCCCAGTTGCACCTGACCTTGAGCTGTTATTACTGAAGTCCCTCTGTATCCTTGTGCTGTCACATCCCCTTTTATAAAATAAGATAATCGTATATGCCATGACACCCTCAACACTCCCCAGGGTGAGGGTTAATACGAAAATGGATGTAAAACACTTTAAGCTTATCCAAAGAAAGGTGCCACCATGTATAAAAATGTGAGAGTTATCACGTAACTAAGCAGATTCAAAATGCAGGTTGCAAATGGGCAGGTGGATTGTTGAAGCAAAGCCTTGGGAAAGAGACTAATGCTTAACTTGCCCTGCAGGACCAGCCAGCATTTCCAGAACTTTTTCTTCTAGAAATTAACTTCAGAAAATACAATTTAGTTATATATATATATATTTTTGTAGAGACAGAGTCTCACTTTATAGCCCTCGATAGAGTGCCGTGGCGAATTTAGTTATATTTCAAAGGGACGATTATTCTGGCAAAACAAAGAAGAATACACGGCTACAGTCCAGGTGCCTGTATGAATGCTGGCTCTCTCCCCCCGACAGACAGAGCTGAACCGCGGCCCTGAGGCCCCCCTCACTCACCCACCCTGCCAGCTGTACAGCAGCCACGCGATGAGGCATTGCCCCAGCCCACAGGGCTAGGATGTGCAGGAGCAGAGATGTGCAATCCCACATTCTGCTGGAATGGGCAACTGTGGATATGCCAGCCACCAATAGAAAGCACTCAAGGACCTTAACAGTAGAATGAATGTGTAGAGTTGGATATTATTGTTCCCCCAATATTCTTTTAAAACTCTGGGTAGTGAATTCTACCAAAGGAATCTGGTCATCCTAAAATAGATGCAGAGTTAGAGTAAACCCACAGGAGAAAGGGGATGGGATTAGAACTAACCTTTCTTTTCTCGCGAGATTAAAAGGCATTGTCATACGCTGGATAAGCTGGATTGGCTGTGACTGGTAGTCAGCCTGGCTATAAAATATAGACAATTGTTCTCTTTGAAATAGAAAAACAGAACAGGTATTCAAAGATATTGCATAGAAAATTTTTTCTGAAATCCACAGAAGAGCTGAATCTTCAGGTTAATATATTAACTCAGTCATTAAATCTGAAATATCCGATTTCAGATCAAAAGTGTTTGTTATATCTCAAACAAGAAGCAGTACAATTAATCAAAGTGTGCACCTAAACCATTGACTCAGTTTTCCACCCTAACAGCAGCTTGTCTACACCAGCAGCAAAGAAGCCTGGAGTGCAAGTGGCAATGAAATCACAGAAGGTGCTTTCTACAGCGTGATGGGCATTGAATTCTTTTCCTCACAAGAAGTGGTCCAAAGCCTGGAAGGAGTGGTATTCGGTGGGTGTGAGGTCTGGTGCTGGGGTGGATGACAGAGTGTGTCCAAGGCCAGCTCCCGTAGTTTGCGCAGCGTTGTCTGAGTGATT
>CAUYRH010031898.1:0-42076 GCA_963574655.1 Perodicticus potto
CTACAGGTGCCCGCCACAACACCCGGCCATTTTTTGGTTGCAGCCGTCATTGTTGTTTGGCAGGCCCAGGCTGGATTCGAACCTGCCAGCTCAGGTGTACGTGACTGGCGCCTTAGCCTGTTGAGCCACAGGCGCCGAGCCTGAACAATAATTTTTAAGTCAACTTGTTAATATGTTGTTTAGGATATTGCATCCTCATTTATAAGTGAAACATGTTTGTAATTTCCCTTTATGATATTATATTTTTTCCAATTTTATTATCAGGTATAACCAGATGAAGTAGAATAAATTTGAAGTATTTCTTCTTTTTCTATTGTCTATGAGATTTGGCATGATCTGTTTTTTGAAATTATCTTCTATTTTTATTTATAAATATTAGTTGTCTATTTTTTGAGACTTTGAAAAAAATTTTAAAAATTATAATTTCATTACAATTATAACTGCAATTACGTTTTAAAAACCATAAAACAAAATGATTTGGAGAAGATAAATGTAGAAGGATAAATGAAGTATGCCAGCAAATGGAAACAATTAGAAAGAGGTGTAGTGATAGTGATGTCAGACAAAGTAGAATTTAACAATCACCACTACAAATTAAATGTGATAAATAAAATCACTTTTTAATATGCCACAATTCACAATAAAAGTATAACAGAAAAAGAAAGAAATATATCATAGTTACAAAAGAGATCATAGGATGTAAGTATATATCTTTAACAATAGTAAAACTATAAATGTCCATGTAGCTCATCACTCAGATCATTGCTAACATTTTGAACCATCATCTGAATTTTGTGTTTATTATCCCTTGCATTTCTTTAGGTTTTCCTAAATATATATGTACTCCTAAACAACATATTATGTATTTTGAATGCTTGTGAGTAATATTGTATATAATCTTCCCTGGATTTGCTTTTTTAAGTCATCATTATGTTTGCAGGCTTCATCTATGTTGATATGGGTACTAGGTAGCTGTGGTTCCATCAATTTCATTGCCATGTAATATTCCATTGTATAAATATATCAGAATTCATTTGCTCACTATTCTGCTGATGGACACTTGAGCTGTTTCCAGTTTTTGTGCTATTACAAAGAGTGCTATTATCTTGGTACGTTTCCTCTGTTCATGCACAGAAGCTTCTTTGGGGTTATGGACCCAAGAAAGAAGTTCATGCACACATCTTCATATTTACCAAATAAGTCCACACTCTTTCCAAAGTCAATAGCATCAAGACTGAATAAGGATGTCTGTGACTGCACACCCTTATCACCAGTTGGTATGTAACTTTCTTTACAAGTGTGTTTTTCCAACCAGCAAGTGTAAAATGGTTTTAATTGGGAGTTTTAATTGGCATTTTTCTGATTCCTGGTGAGATAGATGTATTTTATGTTTATTTAGCCGTTCATGTTTTTTCTTATGAAGAATACCTGTTTATGTTTTTGCCCATTTTTCTACTGAGTTGTCTGATCTTGTCTTACTGACCTGCAGGATATTTATATATTCTGGATGTGAATTCTTTGTTTTTTTTTTTTTTTGTTTTTTGGGTTTTTTTTTTTTTTAGAGATAGAGTCTTATTTTGTCACCCTTGGTAGAGTGCTGTGGCATCACAGCTCGCAGCAACCTCCAGCTCTTGGGCTCAGCCTCCTGAATAACTGGGACTACAGGCACCCGCCACAACACCTGGGCTATTTTTTTGTTGCAGTTTGGCCGGGGCCAGGTTTGAACCCACCACCCTCGGTATATGGGGCTGATGCCCTACTCACTGAGTCACAGGCAGCGCCCTGGAAGTGAATTCTTCCTCAGTCATATGTGTGACAAATAAATGTTCTCAGTGTGTGATTTATTTTTTCACACTTTATGGTGCCTCCTGATGTATGAATGCTCTTCATTTTATTGTAATCACACTTGTCAATTTTTTCCTCAGTGATTTGTACTTTTCATATTTGTTTAAGGAATTCTTCCCCATGCTTATTAATAAATGTGTTACAAGAATACTTATTTATAACACAACTGAATTGGGCTAAAGATTATTAAAAACAAACAAACAAACAAAAAACAACTGATTTGCTAACGCTGCAAATGAGTGATCCCAGGCAAGGTAGGTGAAATATAACCCTGCTCTCAGTTTCTGGTGAAGTCTATTCCAAATGGTGTGGCACCAGAGTAGAATTATTCAAATTACCAAGGAAGACAGACCTCCACATTTCAGCACTGAGGACAGAAAAAAAATCAACCACTTTTAGCATCCTGTAAAGGGAACAGGATATCCCCTGAAGAAACCCCACAAGTAGAGGCCATCACAAAGTACAGAACAATCTCCACAGCTCTGCCCACGCTGCTGGGCCCAAAATAGTCCACGTGGCATTCCTGCCGCCTTCTTGTGAACTGTGGGTGAGGAACACTGGTCACGAATTCTTCGTTTCAACCACCCCCACACACTAGGACAGCAGCAGCCACTGCAGTGGCGTCTCAGAATCTGGAGAACAGCACGTGGTAGGTTATGTATCATCATCTTCTCTGCACCAAGTACCGTCTTCCTCCAAAAATGAGAGGTTTTTAACAAATGTAAAGAAACGACCAATGCGTTTTTTTTCTTTATTAAAAAAAATAAAATGGGAGTAAGTTGAGTGTAACGGAGTATCAAGTAAAGAATTCAGGTCAGTCTCAGGCAGAAGTCTCACGCAAGTCCCAAGACTGAGACGACAGCCCAGGAGCAGTTCTGCCAGCCTGCTCTGCAGCAGGGTTTCCATCCCCAGTTGAAATACAGGTGATGGGGGTACTAAGCCACATCAAGGTTTGGGTACAACCTGGTTGTAGATTACTAGAGTATAGTTGGTTATAGATTGTAGACGCATAGTCACTAACCCTATCAGACGTTATATCACATGTAGGAAAAGGCAAGGACTGGAGTCATTTGTCTGTTAAGGAATACAGTGACTCAAGCCATGTGCCCTGTCCTGTTTTGCCTGGAAAGCCTCCTTCCTGAGAGCTGCAGGCCATCACAGAGTGACAGGCTCTGTGGAATTGTATCAGCAAGCAGAAATGAACAAATGTGGCTTCTTACATTTGCTACTTTGCCGCACAGAAGTATGGGGTCAGGTCATAAAGGGTCTCATATGCCAGGCTTAAAAAGTGTGACCTTTGTTGTGTCAATGGGGAAGTTTCAAGGCATTTTAAACAGAAAAGTAACATGATCCCTTTAGCATTTTGCTTGTTAGCGATTGTACAACTACTTACAATCTGGCTGATAGAAAAAACTAAAGAGTGATTGAACTAGGCTCTGCGGGGTCCCCTCTCACCATCACCGCCACAGTCCCTGTTCGTCCTGGATCTCCGGTGTTTCAGCCTTACTCTCAAGGCTAGAAACACCGGAGATCCACTTTCCCACCCAGTCTCCCTTGCTGGCTGTGCCTCAGGGATGGCAGAGCAGAAAGATGGAAGTGACATCCTAGAATCACATAAGAGATTCAAGTCCTCTGGAGAAAACAAATACTTTTTTTTTTTTTTTTGAGACAGAGTCTCCCTTTCTCACCCTGGGTAGAGTACTATACCATCATAGCTCACAGCAACCTCAAACTCCTGTGCTGAAGTGATCCTCCCATTTCAGGCTCCAGAATAGCTAGGACTACAGGCATCTGCCACAATGCCCGGCTTTTTTTGTTTTTTTTTTTTTTTTTAATGAGACACGTCTTGAACTCCTGAGCTCAGCCTATCCACCCACCTCGGCCTCCCAGACTGCTAGGATTACAGGCACGAGCCACCGCCCTAGCCCCCCAGATACTTATTTGTAAAGTCATTTTTCTTTGGATAGTCTGTACTTGCACCCTAAAAATGCCAAGGGAAAGAAACATTAATGAAATAAGTGACATGAATTATTGTGATGTTATAGAAAATATAACAGACACTTTTTCAAAACTTCAGATAAGTATTTGAAATAAATCATCTTCTTAAAATTAGGAATAGTTAACTATCATTATTGACTGATCATCAAACATTTTGGGTGCTCAGGCAAGAAACTACACAGTGTCCAAGATGACATGTCTTGTTTTTGCTGTTTGCAATGACCTTATCTCACTATTTTTTTCCTCATTTGCATATTTCCTTAAGAAACACTGAAAACTTTCTCCCTGACCCCTCCTAGGCAGAAATCAATGTTTCTTTCTTAAAGTCGTGGAAGTCAAGGCACATTTTCCAAGAAGAATTTCATGGGTGGAGCCTGTGGATCAAGGAGTAGGGCACCGGCCCCATATGCCGGGGGTGGTGGGTTCAAACCCGGCTCCAGCCAAACTGCAAAAAAAAAAAAAAAGAATTTCAGCATTGTGTAAACAAAAGAATTGCAAGTTCCAGAGCTTCAGGCTGCAATTAATGTTCTCAAAGTGAAAAATTTCTTACCGATCATCTGTAGTAAGGTAGTAACGTATTAGAGTTTGAACACTGGTAAAACCAGAACTTCTGGTTAGACCCTTAACACTACTACCTTCTCTCCCAAATTCATATACGTGTATACAGTAGCTCTCAGCTTTTCAGCAATTCCTTCTGGTCCCATCTGAAGTAAACCCAATCCATTCACCACATACACGTCGGGGTCCTCCAGCTACCCCTGGGAATTCCTTCCTTCCTTCTAGGGAATGTTTACTAAGGATCTATCAAACGTTGGCGCTGACATTTAATCTCTCGGATCTTTACTCTCACATTGCTTACTACATTGGGGGGAAACTCATTAGTTTTCCATATGCAAACAATTTGAAAATTATAAATGAGAGAAAACTGGAATCGCCAGCTAGAGACGGGCGATGGGAGCCGCTTTGGGCTGGCCAGTGTCTCCTTTCTCTCCCTTTCCCTGAAGCGCGTTGGAGACCATCGCGTTCTCGCGCCCGCAGGTGCGGACCCCGGCGGTCTGGCCAGGGAGGATGCGGCGCAGAGGCCGGCGACCTCTGCACTGGACGCGGGGCGAGCCAGTGGCCCCAGGAGGCCGCAGACGGCCAGGCGCCCCGCGGGCACCTGTGCCGGGGGAGGGAGGCCGGGCCGGGCCGGGCGGGCTGGCGGGTGCGGCACCTGCAGCCCGCGGGGGCGGGAGCCAGGTGGCCTGGGCGCTCCGGTCTCGCTCGGCACCGCGCAGGAAGCGGCTGCGGTGCGGCCCGGGCGCGGCCTCCTCGCGGTGCAGCGCCGCGGCCCGAGCGCCGGGAGCGAGACCTCATGGCGGAGCCCGCGGACGCCGCCTCGGCCGCCCTGGACGAGCTGTCCCTGAACTTCACGTACTGGGTGGCGGGCGCCGGCAACGGCTCCCTGTCGGGCGCGTGGTACCGCAGGAACCAGGTAAGGGCCACCGCCCCGCAGCCCCGCAGCCCCGCAGCCCGGGCGCGCTGGGGAGGAGCCGCCGCGCGCCGGCTCTGGGCGCCCCCTCCTCGGCCGCTTTCCGGCCACCTCGGGAAGAACCCGAGCTGTGAAGTGGGAAGAGCAGACACGTGGCGTTTGCCCGCATTGACCTCGTCCCTCGCCCCTCACTCGGGAGGGCCGGCCCCCAGCTTTGCTCCCCAACGTCAGTCACCGGGAGTCGGCGCCCGGGCCTTCGGCCTGACCCCGCGGGCTAGTTCCCGGGCCTCCGGGTCCCCACGGATCCCGCCTCCCCAGCCTGAGCCCGCCCTCTGCTCCCGGAAGGATTCTAGGAGTGTGGGGGTGAATTGTGATCGTTTTCACCCCAGGATCCCTTTACAGTTAAAAACAAAAGTGACACCCTGTTCTTCAAAGCAGGGAACTAGATAAGGGCAATCCGGTGTCAACTGGCGCAGATTCCCTGCGTGTGTGTGACCCCAGTGTCTCAGCCCTGCCCTTCATTCTCTTGCCAGGAACACTGATATCCCCAGGTTACAGCTGTAAGACTCTCTCGCTCTTCTCACCAGCCCATTGGGAAAACATCGTCAACCCAAACATGGCCAGTTTACACTGGAAGTTCCCATTTAGCAAGGGGGACTGGAGCCTCCCATTTATTTTTGCCTTGGTGTAAGATCAGGAAAAGGGCTCTGGCCCGCCCTTCCTCAAGCCGCAACCATGTTCTCTCCAGTGGGGGCAAGTGAGCTTTAATGAACACAGTGGACTCCAGGCTTCCTCCTGCTTTCATGAGTGTGTTACTTTGTTCTTATATTAACAAAACCATTGATGTTTTTATTTTACGACAATATAATCATAAAATATTTGTTGCTATTGGTCAAAATCAGGGATGTGAACCAATAATCAAAGATCTATATTCTTTATGCTTGAGAAGTGTCTCAAATGTTCGTTTCTAAACGCAGAAGAAAATGTGTGAGGAGAGAAGTAAGCATATCCACCTTATTTTCAAAAGGGGAGAATATTGCTTTGTGTTTATTTCATCACAAAAGATGTTAAAACAGGAAAAACAGGAAAAATGAAGGGACTCAGAGCCTGTTGATCAATGTTTGTAACCTATCCTCATTTCTCTCCTTCCTTCCACCCATAGAAATTACAAAGAAAAGAATCATTTTTTCTGGAATTTCTTTGAGTTATGTATCTGTTATGTTATGCTTATGCTAGAAGCATTCACAAGAAAAGTTTAAGAATGAGTTTTCCCCTATTGGTAAAGAAATTAGAGGGTTAGTACATGTGACCTACCATGGCATCATTCAAAACAGGAAAACATTGTTTTCAGAGTGGAAACTTCTGTAGTCATTTTTCTTTGACATTTCCTGGAATTCTTGATTGTCTTGGCTCTCTGACAAGCACAGCTTATCATGTGACATAAATGTGACACAAATAAATAATGTTTGCAAACTTAATTTGCCTTTGACAGCATATATTTGTACAGGCTAGAAAGGGTGTATCCAGAATATGCTAATTGTAATTCCTGAGCTAACAACTAAACTATTGCTGGTTTGAGATAACACTGTATCAACTTTTCCCATTGTTTCCTTTATGTATTTTTTCTTTTATTACAATTGAGAAAGAAGCAACTTTTCCCATTGTTCTACAAAATTAGGCCATCTTATAAAAATACAGTATTTTACCCTTTCAGTAATTGCATTTGTTTTAAGCAAAAGTGGAAATGATTATTATTATTTATTTTACTTTATTTTATTTATTTAGAGACAGAATTTCACTATGATGCCCTCAATAGAGTGCCATAGTGTTACAGCTCACGGCAACCTCAAACTCTTTGGGCTTAAGCTATTCACTCGCCTCAGCCTCCCACATAGCTGGGACTACAGGAGCCTGCCACAATGCTGGGCTATTTTTTTGTTGCAGTTGCATTGTTGCTTAGCTGGCCCAGGCCGGGTTCGAACTCACCAGCCCTGGTGTATGTGGCCAGTGCCCTAACCACTGAGCTACAGACACCAAGCCTAGAAATTATTTTTTAAAATTCATTCAATAAGTATTGTATTGAGTGCCTCCAGATGTCCAGGCCAGTAAAAATAGAGTATAATTTTTCTTTTTTGGCACTAATGGAATAGAGATGACTGAAAATGGGGGTGGCTCCAGACAAAGTGTGAGATAGTACATTTGTGACTACCACGATCAAAATTAGCTCTGATTGCTGGCTCGCCAGGGTTTAATGATGCTTCTTCACTCACTTCCATCAGTTTATCATAACTGAAATATTTGCAGTGTCAGTTTGGTGATAGCCCAGCTCTCTGCCCCTTACAGAGTGACTACCATCTGATCTGATCAATTAACCTTACTTCATAGAAAAAGACTGACTCCCCTAGAAAGCTTCCATGTATTAGATAAATGTTAAACAGTAGCCACTGAGATTCGATATTGTTTAAGGCAAAGACATGAGCATTTCTGGAGGAGGAAATCTCAAAGCCAGTAGAAAGTTGTGAAGATATTTTTGGGAACCAGGAAGGTGAGGCCTTTGCCCTCTTTGCATTACTCAGGAGCCTGCCTATTTCATGAAAAGCTCTTCCTCTGGAAGTATAGATGTGACAGAGTTCTGGCTAGGGAAAAAAGGTACTTTCTTTATGTTTGATCCCCAGGTTTTCAGTACAAAAGGATAATGTTCTTAAGATATTTATGGTGCTCCCTGCTGTATACAAAGCACTGTGAGGATATTTCATATAGTGTAACCCCAAACTCTTCCTTCCAGGAATATTATTAGGTGCTTGGGAAACATGAGCTATATGGCTAACTCCAAAACAAGGCAGTATGTGGTTAAGTGTCATGTGAGTGATGGAAAGGTCTATGGAAATTCAGAGCAAGGGGACTTTCAGCTGGGGCCATCAGGGATGTTTCGTGGACAGATGGTTTGAGCTAGACAAGTAAAGATGAACACAGGGTTTCAATGATAGGAGTGGACAGGTGGAGGGCACTACAGGAAAGGTAAAAAGTCCGGGACCAAGGAGTAGCCCTTGGGGTCTGGGCAGGTGCCTTCCTGAACATTTCTCTCCCTAGAGAACAATTCTGTGGTCATTCTGGTTGTGGCAGAAGATGGTGACTGTAAGGTGGAATTATGGTTTGGGCTCTTGGCGGTATTCATGGATTGCCTTGAAGGATTGATGGAGAAGTATGGACTTTATCTTGTAGACCTCAGGGAGCCTCTATAGTTGTTGTTTTTTTTTTTTTTTTGAGCAGGGAGTGCAAGGATCAAAGCAAATTAAATAAAAGAAATTTAAATTAGGAGCAGCAGGATTTAAACACCTCAAAATTTAAGACAAAATTTAAAGACTAAATCCAGTTCATAGATGTGTCTTATTTGACCTGCCGTGAGGTTTAAAATATTGCCAACATTGAAGAATGAGATTAAATATAAAATTTCAAATTTCCTTCATCTCTTTAAAGATTAAAAGTTCTAACAACACAAAGCCCTTTCCACATGTGACCACAGTGACCCACTATAGCTTCTCCCTTTGTTCTTATTTCTTTTACCTGTTGAACCCTCCCCCTCCCCCATAGGCATTTAATTGACAATCAACCCTAGAGTCTGTTGACTTGTACTTGAGCAAGGCACTTAATTTCTCTGGGCCTTGGTTTCCTTGTAGTAAAATACTAGAAGACCTCCAGGCTCTCATACTATGTGATTGCATAAAAAAGGGCCAAACCAGCAAGGTTATAGAGGGAATGGACAGCAGAAGAAATATTGTAAAGGAGGGTTTTTGTTGAGAGTTCTTTAAGTTTATTTATTTATTTTTTTTACTTTTTATTTTTAATTTTTTTTTTTTGTAGTTTTTCTCTGGGGCTGGGTTTGAACCCACCACCTCTCATATATGGGGCCAGCGCCTTACTCCTTTGAGCCACAGGCAGCGCCTGAGTTCTTTAAGTTTATGCCTATTGCTAAATATCCAAATTCACAAGGACATTGTCAGAAAGGTTTATTCTGCATAGGGTGAGATGAAACTTCAGAATTTTTTATGCCCTTCATTTGAACTTTTGGTTTTCAATAGCTTAAAATTTTAAAGTCAACATATTTAAAGGAAAATTGATACAATTTGGCAGGGAAGAAGCAAAGTGAAGAGATTGACATTTGTTATGCATTTACTACATGACACTTTATAGCTATTATCTCATTTAAGACCCCAACAACCTCATAAGGTACGCATTATTCTCACTGTTCATATAAGGAAACTTGTGTTAAATAACTGCCCCAAGATCTTATAGTGAATGCAACTGCAAAACTATTTTTATGCCATGCCTGAAGGCCTTTGCTAGCAAGAAGCTAAGGCTTGAAAACAGTGTGGTGGTAAGAATAAATGTGAGGAGAGTGTGCGTATGGCTTCTCTCGCCATACTGAAGAAAAGTCATGTTGAGTTTTATATTGCTCCTTTATTGATTTTGCTTTGCCACCATCTATCTCTTTTCTGCTGGTAGCGGCATGTAACTCTCTTAAAGAACGAAAAGTGCCAAAACTTGCAAATAATCTAAGGGCTGCGGAGAGGTTGTTGGTCCTTTCCATTTCCTTCCTAAGAAAAGTCCTTTTTCTGTTTTGTTTTGTGTATACTTATGATTTTCCCCCTTCCTTATGAATCCATTGTGGCAATTTTCCTTTACTAGATTTTCTAGGAGAGGCAGCAGAAAGAAGGAAGGACGAAAGAAACAGCTGACTTCAAAGCAGCTGTATCAAAGCTTTTTTAAGTGAATAAATAAGCCCTCTAGTTCTTGTTAGAGAAATAGTTTTAATGCTCTTGTGAAGTTGGCAGACCAGGTATTTGCATTTCAGTTTACCTGATACCCTCCTTATGGCTCCATTCATACTAACTAGTTGTAATATTCACACTGATGCAGTCAAATCTGGCTGTGGGAAACTGCCAGTTTTACAGGTTTATGTGGCCTAGTTTCTTCAAAAATCATTTTTACAAGGAACATAATGGATGTTTGGAGAATCTAGAGATTAAAATAGACTTAAAGGCAGAAAAAAAGACAACTACAGTGTTTATGGATGCACACTTGGGTGATAAAGCTATAAGGAAAAGCAAGAAGGTGATTGCCACAAATACAGGCCAGCAGCTTTTCTGGGGCAGGGAGAGTGTTGTGATGGGATAGGGCAAAGGGAAGGCTTGGACAGGGACCCAATTTCTGTTTCTTGATCTGGATGATGGTTACAAGGGTGTCTGCCTTATGATGATTCATTAGAGTAATTTATTCATCTAGATAGTCCTCTTTGCAGTTATCTGTATCTATTATATCCTACAGTGTTAAAAGGTTTAAAAAAATAATATGAGCATTGCTGTGACTATTCAACTTGCACGGTTCACCTATGTGGTATGCCACACTCATTTCGTTTGCTTATGAGAATTATTTAAACAATTTCTTTTAAAAATCCTAATGATTATTCAAATTGGCATTTGAGAGCTTATAATGGCAAGGATGACATTCCCCAAAGCTACTTTTTTATTCCTGTATTGTGCTGTTTTTAAAGCTCAGCCTCTTTATTAAATGTGTCAGCAGGTTTCTCAATTTCTCCATTTTTTTTGGCTTTCTCTATTAAAATGGAAACAATACATACAACCCTTACAGAGTTTCAGTTGGAATAAAATAATGCATATCAAAGTATTAGCAAAGTGCTAGACACATAGAAAATGTCTTATAAACACTAGCCATTATTAGTAGAAGCATCATCAATCTATATTACAGGCAATGTTATAAAAATATATATTCTAATAATCAGTAATTTGGGTGATTCACTCATTAACAATGGAAATAAGAAAAATCATGTCAGCTAGTTGATCTAACTTTGCTTTCTTTCACCTGTAACCAGTTTCTTACATCTAGCACCTCCCTTGCTCCTTTTGATATTCACTTCTCTTTTACCCTCCAAGAGTAGTCACATTCGCATTCCAGAACTCTTCCTAATTAGAGCACTTGATAGCTTGAAGTGCTAAGGCAATGGCTCTTACCATGTCTTCTGCCACTTTTCAGACTTCTAGGTTGGAAAGATGGTGTGTAACACTGGGAACAGCTGACGGAGGTGTTTGGTGGTGGTAGTAGGATCATATTTCATAGACTTTGCCTGTTGTTTAACCAACCAGCAGGACCAGCACCCCCAGCTTGGGAAGGCTCATTCAGGTTTAGCATAAGACTTTGTGCCATTTACTTTAGCTGCATTTTTTTTATTCTGAAGGACCAATATTCATCTATTCAGTTTATATCTATTGTTCCTTAGCCCCTCCCCACGTTCCAGCAGACTTATATTTTACATAAAGTCAAAACTCTTCACTCTATCCATCTGTCATGGCTCACCAGCCTGTCTTGACTGCCTGGGTGCTGGCAGATAACACTGCTTCCCCTGTGCACAGCTCCCAGGAGATGCACACCTGTACATGTGCCTTACCTCGTCACTTGCCTGGCCCTCGGTCACTCTCAGAATGGTGTCTTGTCATCCTTGGCACACATCAGGAGGTGTAGAAATGATCTCTAATGTAAATATAGGTTAATGTATGTGTAGTCACAAGCTCTACACCTCACAGACTGTGTTTGCCCTTTAATGGTCCATCCTGAGCCTGGCACGTCATACCAACTCCGCATAAAATGAAGTTCTGCTCTCTGCCTGTGACCTCAATGCAAGTTTCCTAAATCATCTGTCTTGGTATGTTTTGCGCTGCTGTAACAGAATAACACAGACTAGGTAATTTGTAAACAATAGAAGTTTATTTGGCTCATGGTTATGGAGACTGGAAAGTCCAAGGTCAGGGACCTTAGCACCTGCTAAGGGCCTTTTAGCTGCATCATGACATGGTGGGAGGAGTTGTGTGGTGAGAGAATGCACGAGAGAGCAGGATGGAGCTGAGCTCACTTTTATAACAAATCCCCTCCACAGTAATGGCAGTAATCCATTCACGGAGACACAGACTCCTGACTTACCATGTTGTGCCGTATATAATGTGTTCGTTATAGATTTTGAGGGGGAGAACAGCAAGCAATTATACATGGGTAGTACAGCTCAGAGATCCTGGACCCCTGCAGGCTTTGCAGGCCGCCGTGCCCTCCCACCTGGGCCTGCAGGGTTCCAGAGTAGGAGGAGCTGGAATCTGGTGAACATGGGCCAGAGCATCCTCTGCCAGGTGCCACACTCAGGGGGAAGGTCAGTGGCAGGGCTGGCTGAGGGCGAGGCTGGAGGCCTGGCTGCATGGAGTGGACCAGGAGCCCCACACCGGCTCCAGGGAACTGCCTGGCTGCCTATAGGCAACACGAAACTCCCCACCCTGCTGGCCACACGTGCATGGCCATCTCAGCCATGACCCCTGATGTGGCAGGGAGGGAAGGGCTCCCAGGAGAGAGGTAAGGGGCAGCCTTCACAGAGCAGGCAGCTGCAGGAGGATGGTGCACATTTACCAGTGGAGCATTAACCCTCCCCAGATATGTCTCTCCCAACTGAGAGCTGGCCACGTTCTTGAGGAAAGTTTGGGCCAAAAATGTGGGGTGCATTATATACAACAAAATACAAGGTAATCCTCTCTTAAAAGTCTCACCTGTCAACACTATTGCTTTGGGGGTTAAGTTTCCAGCACATGAATATTGGGGGATACATTCAAACCATAGCATCACCCAACCTCATTTCATCTTCTTTGCATGTCTCAAATTGTTTCCTTCTTTGGGAACTTGGACCATTGGCTTAAATTCTTTAGTTTGCAATAGGAGTCAGTCTCTTTTCTGGCCTTTGAACTTAGATGACTGTTTTCATTAAGAGGGTTTAGGTTGTAAGTTATGGAAAGCCTAACTTAAACTGGCTTGAATGATAAAAGAAATTAAACCACGCTTGGATTATGTAAAAGGCCAGAAGAGCTCTGGGTCCAGGCAGGCCTTGATCCAGGGATTGTAACAATATATGTTGAACACTCGATTTCTCACTCTCACTTTAAACTTTTGATCCTTGGGGTTTTGGTTCCACTTTTAGCAAGTTTATACATCTGGGCTACATCCTCCCTTTTACACCCAGGAAGAAATAGCTTGACTGTCTCAACCACTAAAGAAAAGACATGGGCTGGATGACATTTGGTCCATATCCTGTCCCATACCAGTCACCAAGGCCAGAGTCACAGGGCCTGGGGTTCCCATTTCCTTGGTGAGGACTGGATGCCCACGTGATAGTAACCAGGAGAAGGGGATACTGTGAGGGCAAACAGAAATGCCCAGAAAGTTGGCTTGAGTCCCATCCTGTGGATTATTGTCTTCATGAGGAACTCTCAAGCTAACTCCCCTCCCGGGCCACCCAGAACCTTCCCTTTCTGTGCCCAGGCTCACATGAACAGACCCCCAAAGTAACTCCCCACTTAGTCTGCCTTGTCTTCATGAGTAGGACTTAAACAGTACTCTCCTTAAAAGCTTAGATTGTAGGTTTAATTTCTGAAATATTAGCATCATCTCTGAGCAGTGATCTATTTCCAGGATTAAGACTTATCCCCTCCCCTCCAAAGATATCCTAGAGAAGCCTATGAACTTTCCTACCGAGGGAAAAGAAAGCTGCCAAAGACAGTGTCCCTTTTTTTTGAGACAGAGTCTCACTTTGTCACCCTCTATAGTAACAAAGTGAGCATCAAAGCTCACAGCAACCTCAAACTCTTGGGCCCAAGAGATTCTCTTGCCTCATCCTCCTGAGAAGCTGGGACTGCAGGCACCCGCCACAACGCCTGGCTATTTTTTTTTGTTGTTGTTTTTGTTGTTGTTGTTTAGCAAGACCAGGCTGGGTTTGAACCTACCAGCCCCAGTGCACGTAACTGTCACCCTAACCACTGAGCTATGGGCGCCCAGCCAAGGCAGTGTCCCTTGCTTGGTCGCTATTTTGCCTCCACTTCCTAGGCAGTTTCTTTACTATCAACAGCCACCTTTTAGTAGGTAGGAATCTCCCAAAAGTTTAGTATATTTAGGTGAGATACGTGTGGTGTGTGAGTGCAGTGCTGTATGGAGTTCTGGGGGCCATATTAGTATCATGACTATCTCATTCAAGTTTGAGGTGAATCCCGTGAATTCTGGGGGGCCCTTATTTCTTTTTCAGCCTCTGAACTTGTAAGGATCTTATTGTTCCAGGAATGTTTAGGAGATATCTAAACTGTGTTTCCTTTTGTCACAGCCCATGTTAAGCTGGATCAGCGAATTGACAATGAGGGCCTGCAATGCAACCAACATTCCATTCAGCAAAAATCATGAACAGAGAGCAGAGGACTCTTCTTAGTAGGGCAGTGATATCAGAGAAGTCAAGTCAGAAAACCTGGACTGTGTCCTCAATATTAAGCTGCATTTATGTTATGTACATGTGTGTGAGAGAATGCTTTAGAAATCCATATTATACTTGAAAAACATTTGAAGTGGTTTGAAGTCACCCTCCTTATATCGACAGATTATTTACATTAAACTTCCAGCACTAACATAATACTGTTATGTGATTGTAAATAAAAGGGCAAAAGTGGAAGTGGAAAATTGTAATATACCTTTGGATATGGCTGCTGGTCAGTTCTTGTGAGTGAGCTTTCAGCAGACCCAGTGTTAGAAGCACCGTAACCATAAAGAAGAGGATAAATTGTGAGTTACGTGTAGAGCGTTCTCTGGGTCTTTGAAGTATATTTGCAGACCCAAACAACAATAACCATTCATGAGTCCTATGGGTGTCACATATGTATTGACCATGAGGCATAGTGGGACCCGGCTGCTAGACCAGTGGAATGCAAGGATTTTTCCAAGAATAAGGAGTTTGAGATTAGGGGATATTAGTTGGCTGTGAGGACTGGCTCTTAGGCTCTTTAGCGTCTAAGCCAGTCTAAAGTTTAGAGGGAGCGAGAAGCCCAAGGCACAAGAGATACAGAAAACTTGAATTTGATTCTTGCCTTGAATCCAGAAAGTCAGGTGGGCAGAGAGGGCCACAGGAGTCTCTGCCAGAGATCAGTCAGTGAAGAGCAATTTCATGATCTTACCCCACTTCGAAGCAGAAACTCAGCCAGTGTCTGGTGAGTTTGGACAATGGAGCTCAGTCTTCAGGAGAAGCTGCTGGCAAAATATAGTTGGATTTCAAGGCAGACATTGCTCCCAAAGGAAGTGTGTACTCCAGAAACCCAGGCAGGTGTGAGAGAAAGTGTTGCAACCGAGGAAGCTCACAGCACCCAGCTTTAGGTGGAAAAGCCTTGTTCTAAACCTGGGCTGGACTTGTAACACTCCTTTAAAATCAAAGGATTGTGGGTTATTAAAATTATTATTATAAATATGTTCTTATAAAATATGAAAGTCATGGGCCCTGTATTGCTCTGGGTGCAAGTGATAGCATTCTTTTGTGTTCAGTGTATCTGTCCTTGTTTCAAAGATTCCCTCCCAATGTTATACAGGACTAAATTGTAATTGATCAGAGTTTAAGACTTCCTTAACTAGAACCTTGCCTTTTCTTAACTATTGTTGCTCTCCTTTTAACAAAGTGTTAAAAGCCCTTAAAGGGTGTGTTATTAAATGTAATACTTTTCTCATGAATTTGTTCCACTGAAATTTAAATTTCTCAGAAGCAAAAATTCTGATGGCTTCTTAGTAAAGCTAAGGCTTATCCGTAATGGAATTTGGCTTTTAAAAAATAAGGAATGTACAATTATGTAAGTAAAGGTGTTCCCTAGTAAAAGACAAATGTAATAGTTCTTAATTGCATGGGAAGGCAATATGTTGGAGTTTTTTGCCTAGGTTTCAAGGTTGATTAAAAAATGGCATAGAACAGCTTGTAGAATAGTAATGATATACTGTGTTATGTAACCCTGACCTTTTCTGTTGGCTTTTAAATCATCAGATTTGGATCTAGTGTCATGAGACTTTCTCGGGATAGTAATGAAATAACCTTATAACATACAAAACCCAAGACAAATTAAAAATCTGTTCCCGACTGAAAATTTTTCTTTCTTCTTTTTCACATATGGGATTATCGTTTTAACTTGGTTTGTGCTAATGTTGCTGACAGCTCAATTATCCACAGGAGTGGAAGAGAGTAACTGTAAAAATAGCACAACCCATCCAGCAATCTAAAAAGCATTACCATGTTTCTGGTCGTCTCCAACGTTTGCTGCCATGAATGTTGTTTCTTTAGGGCCCTGTTGTAACTTACTGCCCCTAATTGTAGTCTGAGCATCTGCAACAGTCTCCTCCGTGGTCTTCCTGTTCCCCAGTCTCCTTCCCTGCCGCTCTGGAAGTCCATCCTCCACACTGCAGCCAGCATGAGTCTTCCAAAAGCCAAATCTGGACCTCTCCTTTAGTTTAGAGACCTTTGCCAGGCTCCTGCCTGCCTCTCCATTGCAGCTACCCCGTGTGGTCCTCTGCTTCAAGGCCCTTCAGGCACCCTGCTTACTTCAGCTTGTGCTACTGACCTTGGTCTGCCCTTGCTGGAATGCACTGATCCTGGTGAGGTATCACCCTGGGAGGCTTCCCTAACTCCTTCCCTGGGGTGGGCAGAACAATGACCTCTCAGAAGGTACCTGCATCTTAATCCCAAGGTCCCTGTGAATGTTACTTAACCTAGCAAAATAAAAAGGGGGGGATTCACAAGTGTGAGTATGGTAAGGCTTTTCAGATGGGGAGATTATCCCAGATCACCCAGATGAACCCTAAGTTTCTAAATGCTATCACATGTGTCCTTACAAGAGGGAAACCCAGGACGTGATCACAGAAGCAGAGGTGGGAGGAATGAGCCACAGTCAAGGGAACCAGGAGCCACCAGCAGCTGGACAAGGCGAGGGACGGATTCCCCCCAGAGCTTCAAGAGGGAGAGCAGCTCCCCTGGCTCTGTTATTTCAGCCCAACGAAATTGATTTCAGACTTCAGGCCTCCAGAACTGTGAGAGGATAAATTTGTGTTGTTTTAATCTACCAAGTTTGCGGCAATTTGGTGCAGCAGCCATAGGACACCGGTACACTCCCCCTCCTGGGCATGTCAGTGCTCTGTCCTCTCTATTGCCAGGGTTCCGGGGAGCTGCCTGTATCGTAGTTTAACAGGCTGTGGTCTGTTTGTCATTGGTTGTGCCCTCTTCTTCTTCTGAGCTTCTTGAGGGCACCCTGCATCCTTTGTTCCTGACATAGGACCCAACAAGGAGCACTTGCTGAATAAATACTGAATGGCTGAATGACCTAATGGATAATTCCTGATGGGAATGTCCTTGACTTATCTGGGCCCCGAGTCCACCGTTTTCTCCTGACATCAAGTTCATCCCATGTCCTTTCCCTCTACCTTGCGTGTTTTTCTCAAGCGGTGTCTGCCTGTAGTTCTAAATTGTACAATGGTTTTATTTTTCTCCTTAACATCTTTTCTTGGTTCTACTAACTTCCTCTTTATTTCTTCTCTTGTTATCATCTCCTCTTTTAACTCTGTTTTTAAATAAATCCATGTTCTCTTCAATTTCACTGAGCCTGAAAAGCAGGGAGCTTTTTTTAATTTCTTAGTTTGAAAAAATCCAAACCTATAGAAAAGTAAAAACAATGGGACAGTAAACACCATATGTCCTTCACCTGGATCTTCACCAGTCATTAACATGATGAAATATTTGTTCTTCCCCCTCTCTCTCTCTTTTTCAATACATTTATAGTTAATGGACCATTTGAAGTCGGTGGCACACACTGTGAGTCTTTGCCCTCCATACTTAAAGATGTATCTCTAAGAATTTGGATGTCCTTCTGTCCCTTCCTAACTATCCTGAAGATAAGCTATGTGTCCACCTGTTTAGCAGATGCAGATGCAAAACAACCCCACTCATTCCTGAGGGTTTTCTGTAAGAAGGGGTGAACTGGACCTCCATGTCACAGATTTATCTCCTGGCGTGTACAGGCCTTTCCAACCACTCTTGCAGTGATGGGTGACCAAAATCACTCAATCTGTGCTGTTGCTGATACAGGAAACTAGAGTTTATTTCCTGTTTAGGCATGTTTTAGTGCCTGGGATAAGAGGCATTATTCCAGTTGTGAGTTGAATACAACTATTACTCTGTTCAGAACTAGCTCAGAATCTAGTCATTTGAGCCATGTACTAGCTGCTTTGGGATTTGATTCTCAATTTAGATTTTGAAGACAGAGCCAGGAATATGATTGAGTTCAAAGCCAGAACTGGGACCAACTATTACCCATTCTACACACCCCTGTCTTATCATATGACATCTCTATCTGGCCAAGCCCCCCACCCCCCACCCATGGATTACAAGTCAATCTGAAATATCTAAGTATCTAAAGAATTTCTGGCACAAACTTTATTCCAAATAAAATTAAAACATCTTAATACATGTCAGTACAGCTGTTTTGAACCTCATTTTAGACTCAGATCATCTGCGGTGACTGCCGCCATCTATTTGCCAAGACATTCTGAATAAGGCAGAAATTAAGCTACAGTGGTGACAACGGTGAGCACTGAAGAAGTTAGGGCATCATCTGTGTGTTTGGCCTGTACTTGTAATGATGGCATTAAGATGTGGAGCAGCCTTTCTTCCTGACTGCTGTTATTGGTTTCATTTGCACTGAGAAAAGGAGATGAATTCTGCTAATTAAAAAATTGTGGTGCATTGACATTGACTAGCCAGAAGGTTACCTTTCATAGTCCATAAATAAACAGTGATTCAGCAGTCGCAATTTGGCTGCTCTCTTAACTGTATGACTTTGCATAAGTTACTTTCCTTCTCTGGCCCTCTGTTCTCTTTTCTGACCAATCTCCAGAAGAGTAAGGGAGGTGGGGGGAGAGGAGAGGAGAGGTATAAGCTTCCATTAATTCTAATATATTATAAAATAGATAACATATTAATTAAGTGATGATATGTCACTAATTTAATGGTAAGTTTATAACGGCCTGCTTAGTGTATGCAAATGATACTTCTGATTACTGAAGAGTTTAAAGTCATTAAAGCATGAATTCAATTCTCATGAATTGTGAGCCTCTAATTGGAAACAATATTTAGTAGCAGTTACCTTACTTCTAGTGGTTATTCTAGGGCCTTGAAAGTAATCAAACCATCTTCTTATAAAAGGTTGGCAAATTTGAAGTTTCCTTCCCCAACAATTAGAGGCATTAATGAGGATTTACTATATTACTACTATTCACAGGTATGTATTAAATGAATTTAATGGGCATGCAATTAACCTTAGTAATGAGACAAGATTTCAGAAGAATAAGGAATAAGATATGTCAGTTTGTGCTGAGTATTCTCAGGAAACTCTTTCTGACAGCTGCTGTATATTTACATAATACTGTTTTTTTCAATATAATAAGAATTTACTAGATTTTAAAAGTCACCAAGCAGCTTTTTATTATACTCGACTGTTGAAATCCAAAATCTGAAACAAACTTTTTCTCTCACAGAAACTTAGTGTTTGGTATATTCATACCTTAGCTGATAATAAAGTAGTTACTCTCTTTGTGGTCATTTTAAGGCCAGAAGTCAAAATCTACTATTTCTAGGTAGTTTATAATCTGTCTGATAATCAGTTCAAATGCTATTTAATAAACAACTTCTTTCTGCAAAGTCTATACTAGTGATTAAGGCTGCAAAAATGAGTTGATGAGCAAGTCAGAGCTCTGCCCTGAAGGAACTTACAGTCTACAGGGGACATAGACTTGTAAAATTTAATTACCTTACAGCATAATTCATATACTGATAGAAATTTATAAGGCTCAGTTCAGAGGAGAGAGGGCAGGAAAGTAAGGGAAGATATATCTGAAGAAATTATCTAGAATTCAGTACAAAGAGATAGAGTTGGAAAATATGAGAGAGGTGTTAGGAAACAAGGTGGTTAGAATGCAAAGATCTACTAATGTACTAGTGAGAAAAGCTCCATATGGAGAGAATGGAGAGAACAGAGGATAGATGACATTTGAAGAGATAATGGTTGAAAACAAAATCTGTGAAAGACATGAATCTTCAAATTGAGGAAGCATGACTCCTAAGAAAAAGTAATTCACATATAGGGAAATTATAGTGAAACTCTAAAAAAAACAATGACAAAGAAAATCTTAAAAGCATCCTGAAGAAAATGACAGGTTACCTACAAAAGAGTAACAGTTAAACTAACAATCTTTTACTCAACAGCAACAATAAGGGCCAGAAGGCAATGGAATAAAATCATCAAAGTACTGAATGAAATAGCTGTCAGCCTGTACTTCTATATTCAAGGGGAAAGATAACATGAAGATATTTGCAGAGTGATAGAGAATTTACACTTCAAATAATTCAACTGAAAAGAGCTGCCAAAGTTTTCTTCAAGAAGGACACTGAACCCAGAAGAAAAAAATAATATACAAGAACATAACATCTAAAACATAGAAACAACTCAAATCTTCATCAACTAATGAATGGATAAAGAAAATGCAGTATGTCCACACAGTGGAGTATTCCATAGCCATAAAAAGGAACATCGCACAAGGATGGAGAAGCATGAATCCCATGTACTCTATTTTGATATGAGGACAATGACAATTAATGACATGGTGGGGGTGAGGGAAGGGGAGAGCAAAGAGAGAAAGAATGAGGGAGGGGTGGGGAAAGGAAGAACAAAAAGAGGGAAGGAGCGAGGGGGTGGGGTCTTGGTGTATGCCATACCTTTTGGGGGCAAAACACGATTGTAAGAGGGCCGTTACTAACAAATGCAATCATTGTAACCTGGTTTCTTATACCCTCAATGAATCCCCAACAATAAAAAAAAGAAATGTTTAAAAAGGAATGTCGCATACTATATGTATATGACATAATTTCCAAGGCTGGTACAGCATGACGAGCCTTGAAAACATTATGCTAAGTAAAAGAAATCACACATAAAAGGCCACACACTGTATGAGTCTAGTCAAGTGAAATGTCCTGAATGGGCAAATCCATTCAGACAGAAAGTAAATTGGTGGTTGCCAATTGTGGTTGTCAGGAACTGGGGGTAGGAGGGATTATGAAGTGACTATTAATGGGTATGGAGTTTCACTGGGGTTAAGGAAAGTATTATGAAATTAGATAGTGGTGATGCCTGCACAACTCTGCAAACATACCAGAAACCTCTTGCTTCAAGAGGCTGAACATTATGGTAATGAATTATATATCAACAAAGCTAATATTTTAAATAAAAACAATAGTGAGAAAAGAAAGGGCAAAATGGATAAATAAGGCAAGTACTTACGGTGCAAAATAACAATAACAAAGACTAGGAACTCCTATCTTTGCTAGTAAGCAGGCAAACTGGTACAGCCACTTTGGAAAACAGCTTTATAGCAGATTTATTCATTATTGCCCAAACTTGGAAACAGCCAAGATGGCCTTCAGTACATGAATAAATGTGGTACATCTAGACAATGGAATATTATCCAATGTTAAAAAGAATTGATCTATCAAGCCATGAAAAGACATGGAGGAAGCGTATGTGCATATTACCAAGAGAAAGAAGCCAATGTGAAAATGCTACATACTGTATGATTCCAACTACAGTTCAAGTCTGTTAAATTGACCATCCAAGGGACTATAACATACTGCTCAGCACACAGAGGTGGTCAACATAAGGAACTAGGCCCACTGTACTGATATGTACATGTGGCACATGTCCAGTCTATGAAAATTAGGTCAACTTAAGGAGGTGGTCAGTGTAGGGAGCGGTCAACTATGGAGGTTCTACTGTAAGTGATATTCTAGAAAAGGTAAAACTAGGGAGACAGTAAAAAGATCAGTGGTTGCCAGGGGCTAGTGGAGAGGAAAGGATGAATAGCACATAGGATTCTTAGGGTGGTGAAACTGTTCTCTATGATATTAATGTGGAAGATACATGTCATTATACATTTGTCAAAACCCACAGAATATAATAAAAAAACAAGAGTGAACCGTAAGGTAAACTATGGATTTTGAGTGATGATGAGGTTTCAGTGTAGGTTCATGAAATGTAACAAATGTACCTCTCTGGGTGGGGGGTGGGTGTCAATAATGGGAGAGGCTGTACATGTGTGGGGGCAGGGAGTACATGGGAATCTCTGTACCTTACTCATAGTTTTGCTGTGAATCTAAAACTGCTCTAAAAAATAAATTCTGTTTAAAAATAAGTGAGTAATTTGACAATGTACTAAATAAAAACAGGGTAGAAATAATACACTAGTCAAAAGCATGTAAGGAGAGAAGAGAGGTTATAGTTAAAGGAATTCAAAGTTTTTATAATACTTAAGGGGATGAGAATATTGATTAACTTTTAGAGTTTATTTCAAGAATGCATAATAAATTTATGGAGAAACTGGATCACACAGATGTTGCTGGTGGGAATGTAAAATTGTCCAGAGACTCTGGAAAATAGTTTGGCAGTTCTTTTTAAAACTAAAAATGGACTTGCCACACAACTGAGCACTTACACTTTTGGGCACTTATCCCAGAGAATGAAGACATATTTCCATATAGAATTTGTACACAAATGTTCATAGGAGCTTTGTTCATAATAGCCCCAAACTGGAAACTACTCAAATGTTATTCAATAAGTGAATAATTAAACAAACAGTGGTACATCCATACCATGGAATACTACTCAGCAGTTAGAAGGAATGGTGCAACAACTTGGATGAACCTCAAGGAAATTATGCTTGATGAAAAAAGTAAATTTCCAACTAGGGGTGGGGAACCTTCAGCCTTAAGGCAAAATATAGCCTTTTAGTTCCTTAAGAGTGCCCTTGACTGAATCCAAATTTTACAGTATACATCCTTTTATTAAAATGGGTGTAGCAAAGGAAGATGAAGCTTTTCTTTCTTGCTTTAATGCTTAAAAAGAAGATTCTTGAAATCAGAAAGTTGTGTAAGATGTTAACATTGAGTGAGGATTATGGGAAAGTTATATGGGACCTTCCTGTACATTTCTTTGCAACCTACTATGAATCTATAATTATTTCAAAATTAAAAGTTAAAAAAATTAACAGTAATTACTAAGAAAATGAAAATAAGATATTTAATTTCCCAACCAGAAGATCTGGGGATGAGGGGTAAGAAGGGAAAAAAAACCCCCAAACTTAGCCAATTCTAATAGAATGTAGGAAGGGTAAAGTTGGGAAGCAAAGAAAAAGCCAGACAACTGCAAACACACACATAAGAAGATAGTAGAAATAATGAAAATATATTGATAATCACAATAAATGTAAATGGAAAAAAATTCCCATTGACAGAAAGTCTCAGGGTGTTTTTTTAATCCACTTATTTCCTGTGTATAAGATATCCAACAAAAATGTAATGACACAGAAGTGTTGAAATTAAAGTAATGGGGAAAGAAGAAATATCAAAAGAAAGTAGTTATATTAACATCAGATACAATAGACTTCAAAGCAAAAACATGATTGAGATTAAAAGTCCATACATAATAATAAAAGGTATACTTAAGTGGGAAGAGAGAACAATCCTTAACTTGCATACACCCAACATTATAGGCTTAAAATATGTAACACAAAACTCAGTATATGTAAAAGAAAAAAAAGTACAAGTCCATGTTTGTGGTAGAATTTTAATATAGCTTCCTTGGCAATTGATAGATAAAACAGTCCAAAATTTAGTAAGAGTGTTGAAGATTTCAGCAATGCATTATGGAGATAGAATATATACACTGGGTTTCCCAAAAGTCACCCATGAAGTCACCATAAGTAGGGAAAATGGGAAATTGTAGCTAATATACCTTCATTTACAAAATATTCATACAAAATTTTACAAAATATTCTATACATGTTGGCCACCTCTTTGTAAAATTTTGTAATGAATATAAAAATCCTACCTCAGCAATTAAGAACTTTCTTTTCAGTACATGAAACACTTATAAAACTTGATCACACATTAACATTACTAAACAAGTTTTAATTTATACGATGTACTAGATCATAAAGAAAATATACACACAGCATATTTTCTGACTACAACTCAATAAAATTGTAAATAAATAACAAAGTAAGATACCTCATTTATTTTGAATTTTAAAAAAACCTCTGAATATCATAAGGCTCAGATGAAAAATCATAGGATAATTAGAAAATGTTTAAAAATGAGTAACAATGATTGTATATGTCAAAACTATGCATGCAGCTGGAACAGAATGTGCTTAGAGGAAAATGTACATTTGCACTTGCATATATTATTATATAAGAAGAAAGGGGAAAGGCTAATGAGTTGAGTTCAAATAAGATGAGAAAAGAAGAACTGAGTAATAAAAATCTGGGCATGAAAGAAATATATTTATATCAACTTCAGAAAAAAGTTATCTTTGGGAGGGAGTAGAGACTGGAATAGAATTAGCTATGTTTGTAGCATTTTATCTCTTTGGGACAAAAAACAAATTTGTGTTTTTAAAATTATTTTGTATTAAGAACTCAAGCTAGAACTCCCATTTGATCCTGCAGTTCCATTACTGGGCATCTACCCAGAAGGAAAAAAATCCTTTTATCATAAGGACACTTGCACTAGGCTGTTTATTGCAGCTCAATTTACAATCGCCAAAATGTGGAAACAGCCTAAATGCCCACCAACCCAGGAATGGATTAACAAACCGTGGTATATGTACACTATGGAATACTATTCAGCCATTAAAAAAATGGAGACTTTACAGCCTTTGTATTAACCTCGATGGAAGTGGAACACATTATTCTTAGTAAAGCATCTCAAGAATGGGGAAGCATGAATCCCATGTACTCAATTTTGATATGAGGACAATTAATGACAATTAATGACACGGTGGGGGTGTGGAAGAGGTGAGCAGAGAGAGAAAGAATGAGGGAGGGGTGGGGAAAGGAAGAGAAGAGAGAGGAAAGGAGCGAGGGGGTTGGGGTCTTGGTGTGTGCCACACCTTTTGGGGGCAAAACACGATTGTAAGAGGGACTTTATCCAACAAATGCAATCAGTGTAACATGGTTTCTTGTACCCTCAATGAATCCCCAACAATAAAAAAAAATAATCAACATTTTCAACAAATGTAATAATGACTTATGAGGTAAAAAGAAAATAGCAATGATGCTAAAACTAATGTATAAAAATAACCCAGGGAACAAGATTTTACAGTTTCAAAATTTCTCCCTACAAAATAATTACTAATTCCAAAATGTAAAAAAAAAAAAAAAAAAAAAAATGTACCTTAACAATAGAGAAACTGCATAGAAATCCCCTTATTTATTTATTTATTTGAGACAGAGTCTCAGACTGTTGCCCTTGGTAGAGTGTACTGGCATCACAGCTCACCCCAACTCCCAACTCCTGGGCTCAAGTGATTCTCATGCTTCCGCCTCCCAAGTAGCTGGGACTATAGGTGCCTGCCACAACACTGGGCTATTTTTTGGTTGCAGCCGTCATTGTTTGGTGAGCCTGGGCTGGATTCAAACTGGCCAGCTAATGTGTATGTGGCAGGCACCTTAACTGCTTGAACCACAGGCACCGAGCCAAAATCCCCTTAGTTAAATGATCAAAGTTAATATCACCAAAAATGAAAAAAATTGACACCATATACCACATCGTATGATGTAGGGAAAATAGTAAAGCATCAGTTTTGTAAAATTTTGTGAGAAAAAGCATTACCTGGAAGTAATTATGAGGAAATGTTAGATAAACTCAAATTCAGGGAAACTTTCCAAAACATCTGATTTATAATCTTCAAAACTGACATGACCATGAAAGTTAAGGAAGAAAGAACCGTTTCCAAATAAATGAGGCAACTAAGTACCACTGTGATTCTAGATTGCATACCTGTGCCTTAGAGGACACCCCTGGGCCATGAAGGATAACTGGCCAACCTTGGATGAAGTTTCTGAGTCAAGGCTATACAGGTATTTTTTTTTGTACCATTCTTACTTTTCTCCAAGTTTGAAATTATTTAAAATTAAAAGTGAAAACAAAAATTTTGAAGTGCTAATCCTTGACTATGACTCTGGTGATTGAATATCCTGATAGTGAAGTTCATATACAAAATAACTTGATACATTTTCTAAAACCAAGTTCAAACACTGTGAACACACAGTGGTGACTCACAAAATGCCTCAGCGGTGAATTATCAGTGTTGTTATTATTAGTACTTAACATTCAGGTAGCACCCACATTGTTGTACATAATAGAGTAAAAGCAAGGGCTCCCTCAAGGCGCTGATCTTCTAAAACCAAAAAACTAGCGCATAAATAAGCACATATCCAAATACAGAGTTTATATAAAGAGATGGAGAGCTGCAGTCAAAGACAAAACTAGACTTGGACTATTCCTCTTCCCCTTATTTCAGGTGAAAGGAGGCACAAATCCAGGTGTTCACACATTACCAAATTTCTGCTCCGAAGTTGGAAAGGAAGGACATCCTGTTTGTGGTTATGGCTAATTTAGAATTACGCTACACCTGTGAAACCCCAGGGCATCAACATTTTGGCCAGGCTATGGAATCAAAGTAGTGACAGTTACTACTTAGAACTATTGCTGATTTCCAGGGTGCAGCATAAGCCCTCTCTTCACCCGACGTTCAGTTACAACAGAGGGTCAGAGGAGGCCAATAAAGGCAGAACCTGAAGATGCCTGTGGCTGCCTGCTGCTCCTCCCTTCCAATCACAGCTCCCTGAACATTCCCTTCCGCAGCCAAAAGGCAAAATTTCAATGCTGCTTCTTAAAAATCTCTTTGATCTTCTCTTCTCAGTTTCTTTCTTGTTTTTTTTTTTTTTGGGACAGAGTCTTACTATGTCGTCCTCGGTGGAGTGCCGTGGCGTCACAGTTCACAGCAATCTCAAACTCTTGGGCTTAAGCAATTCTCTTGTCTCAGCCTCCCAGGTAGCTGGGACTACAGGTGCCCACCCCAACGCCTGGCTTTTTTTTGGTTGCAGTTGTCATTGTCATTTAGCAGACCAGGCTGGACTCAAACCCACCAGCCTTGGTGCATGTGGCCAGCACCCTACTCACTGAGCTACGGGTGCCGAGCTCCCAGTTTCTTTTTTATGACAAAATCTACCCTTCTCTCTTCCAACACTGAGTTTTAAACAAAGTTTGCTAATTTGTTTCAATCAACTATTATACAAAACACAGATTGCTGTATATAGAATAAGTACACATAGAAACATTATATTATATTAGAAGAGGGGTGTAGCGCATTCAAATTTCTGAACAATCTCTGAAAATAACATTACTTGATAGAATTTCAGAGATTGCAAATATGTTCTATGCAAACCCCACTATATCTGAGGCACTGCAGACAACATTTTACTGGTAAACTAATAATAGTAATAATATATTGGATGATTACTTAGGACAAAGCAAGATATACGTATTCTTTCTTGCATTCCTCATAACAACTCTAAAAAGATATATTACTGTTATTTCACTTAATATTGAATAGTGTGGTACAGGAAGATTAACTAACCTATCTTATAACTATCTGAAGTTATCTAGCTGATAAATGGCAACACTAGCATTTTTGCTTAGGCAGCCTGGCTCCAGAACCCAAGTCTTAATAACATGATACTTTCTCTCTCTGTAGGCTCTTACATCACCACCATCCTTTTACTTTTAAGTTTTTCTTTGCTGTCCATGAGGTCTGAAGTTATAGCATTTCAAATATAGGGAATTCAAAATAATCACACCCCAAGACACATAGGAAATTCAGAAGGTTTTGCTTAATTTTTAGTTTTCTTAAAGATGGGGTCTTGCTATGTTGACCAGGCTGGACTCAAACTCCTGGGCTCAAGGGATCCTCCCAACTCAGCCTGCCACTAGTTGGGATAACAAGGACACACCACTGCTGGAAATTCATTATTTTTCAAAGTATTTTAGCGAGATTCAAATCACATAAAGAATTTAAAGTATATCTAAAGTAGAAATTGACAATTTCTTTTCTTTCTTGAGTAAGAGTCTTGCTCTGTCACTCAGACTGGAGTTCAGTGGCACATCATACATAGCACACTGCAACCTTACTCCTGGGCTCAAGGGATCCTCCTGCCTCAGCCTTCTGAGTAGTTTGGACTATAGGGAGGCATGACTATGCACAGCTGTTTTTAATTTTTGTAGAAAATTGGTCTCCCTATGTTGCCTAGGCTGGCCTTGAACTCCTGGGTTCAAGCAATCCTTCCGCCTCTGGCTCTCAGAGGGCTGCAATTAGAGGCTTAAACCACCATATCCAGCCTGGAAATTGACAATTTAATCTGATAAGTGTAAATAGTAGACACTGAGGTTTAGATTAATGAGTAGAACATCGGTAGCAATTTTATTTAAAAAAAAAAAAAAGAAAGAAAAAAGAAAAAGACTCTGCTTGCCCACACTCTCAATCCATTTCCATGGTTGTAGGGAAACACACATACCAGTTGCTGGAGAAATAAGTGCTTGAAATAGTCATAAAAACATCCCCAAATTAGATTATCATAGTGCCTAGAAAACACTAAATTAAAGATAGAATATGTAGTCTGAATAAAAACAATCTCTAATCCTTTAAAAACATATATTGCCAATTAACAAGGAATAACAAAGCACTAAATTATATATTATACCTTCTTTTTAAACTTCTAATATGTTTATATATTGAAATAAAATTAAATGTTTATGTGTAAATAGAAAGGATTTATATTCTAGAAAATTATCAAACCTCTCTGAAAAAGATAGCTGAAAACAAAAGGGAAATGAACGTAGTAGTATATGGATCAGCTGTGGTTTACTTCATGTTCTTATTTTGGAAAGAAATCGGCTCTTTCTGAAATTTTAGCTACATATTGAGACATGCTGGGGTTTTTCTTGGCCCAAGGCTTAACTTTATATGATTATCTGTTAGCAACCACATCTGGAAAGACTGCTTTTTTTTTTTTTTCCACTCAACATGGTAACTTTTTGTATTACCCTCATACTTAATAATCCCTATATAGAAGAGTCATAGAATTAATATATGGATGAAACAATGAATACACATTTCTTTTGCTATTTTGGCTAAAGATCTCTATAGTCTTGATTACCCATATTCAGGACTTTTAATTATGTGATTTTAAAACCCTGAGTCCCTATCTGAAAAAAATTAGATATTCACAGAGAAAGGCTTCCTCCTGTGAGGCCTTGCTCCCAGTATGGTTACCGCCATTCTATTCACACCAGTCTCTTGGTTGGAAATCAAGTTGAGCTCAAGAAATTGTGACCTCAATGAGTATAAATAATAATAAAAGTTTTAACTTTTTTTTTTTGCGGTTTTTGGCCGTGTCCAGGTTTGAACCCGCCACCTCTGGCATATGGCGCCAGTGCCCTACTCCTTTGAGCCACAGTCGCTGTCCAAAAGTTTCAACTTTTTATTGTTATAAATTTTAACTAAGTTTACAGCAGCAAAAGAATATTAATGCCACCATATTTACAGAAAATATACTCCACTAGAATGTATATCCGTAACATAAAACAAATGATATAATTTCTGAAATTAAAGAGACCAAAGTCGACATAGCTCTGCCCTAACTGCGTGACCTTGAGTATGTTACTGAACCACCTTCAGACGACTTGCTTTTCTATGAAATACGACTAATAATACTACTGAAAGGATTGCATAGCTATTCTAAATTTTCAAATCTAAATGTAAAAGAACTGGATCTCAGGGTAAATGAATAAACACTGATATGTGAGACGGCTTTCTGGAGGCCAAGAAAATGAGGTTAAAAACAATAATCTAAGATAACACTAGACAGAGCTCAGGTTAGAATGACAATAGAAACGTTGTCAAAGGAAGTTTTGGAGACATCTTAACAAAAGAGATAACGAACAAAAATTATTTTAAGGTGACCTTAAAATGAGAATCAGATTGTGTTAAGCTTTTAAATACCTTCTATTGGTTTTAGAATAAAGCTCACTTTTTATTCTGTTTCAGGACAATTATCCATCTGCGAGAAACTGGAAAAACTAGAAAATTGTTTTTAAATCTGTTTGAAGGCATCAGAGAGCTAGAAAGATGATGAAAAATTTGGGAAAAGATTAAAAAAATAATAAGAAAGCCCAGAGAGTTTATCTTCTAACCCAAGAGAGTTTATCTTCTAACCCAAACCTTGCTGCCAGTTGAAAAAGTGAGAGAAAGATGAAATACTATAAAACCTGAAATCATAGCTAAAATTTTTATTTCCAATGTATGGTAGTCAATCTGATAAAAAGAAGAAACAAAAAAGGGCAAAATGTGGTGGCTCATGCCTGTAATCCTAGCACTCTAGGAGGCTAAGGTGGGAGGATCTCTTGTGCTCCAGAGTTCCAGACCAGCTGAGCAAGAGAGAAACCTCATCCCAACTAAGCATAGAAAAACTACCTGGGTGTGGCGACACATGCCTGTAGTCCCAGCTACTCAGGAGGCTGAGGCCAGAGGATCTCTTAAGCCCAAGACGTTGAGGTTGCTATGAGCTATAATGACACCATGGCACTCTACTCAAGGCAATAGAGTGAGAATCTGTCTCAAAAAAACAAGAAGTTGGAGACAAAAAGACCCAAAGCAATATAAAATGTCAATGTTATTAGATTAGGTCCTTTAAGCTATGTATATAAAAAGCTGTATAAATGCCTAGCAAAGGAGTACAAACAAAAACTCCCCTACGTAAGTAATCAAACTGAAAAAACTAACAACAAAGAAAAATTTTATAAATAACCAGAGAATAAAAGGCATACTACTGTCACAAGAACAAAAATTATACTAACAGTTAACCTTCCAGAAAAACAATTGGAAGCAAGAAGAAGACAGAATGACATGCTTTAAAGTACACTTGACCTTGAACAACACAAATTTAAAATATGCAAGTCAATTTTAACATGGATTTTTTTTTCCGTAAATGTAGTGAAAAGATTTTTGGATATTTATGACAATTTTTAAAAACCTACAGATGAACTTTATAACCTAGATATAATGAAAAAGTTAAGAAAAAGATGTCACGAATGCATAAAATATATGTAAAATCTATTTTATAATTTATCATCAAAAATATACACAAATCTGTTATTAAAAATTTTAAATTCATCAAAACTTAGAGACACACTTACAGACCATACATGATGCCATTCCCAGTTGAGAGAAATGTAAACAAACATCAAGATACAGTATTAAATTATAATTGCATACGAATAGCGGTAATACATACCATACTACTGTAATAATTTCATAAGCACCTCTTGTTGCTATCACAATGAGCACAAGTGTTGCAAGTATGCCCTTAAAACACCATGTTACCATAATCATCTCTCTCTGAGAAGCTCCTCTCTCATGTAAATTGCCTATGGTAGTAAAAAGTGATCTCTCAAGGTTCTTGCATATTTTTCATCATGTTTAGTGCAATATCATAAACTTTGAAACACACTAAAAGACCCCTCTAGAGATTCTGTGGCAGGTGGATCATTTGAGCTGAGGAGTTCAAGACCAGCCTGAGCAAGAGTGAGACCTAGTCTCTACTAAAAATAGAAAAACTATTGGCAGATGCCTGTGGTCACAACTACAGAGGAGGCTGAGGGAATAGGATCATCTGAGTCCAAGAGATGGAGGTTGCTGTAGCTATGATGACACCAAGGCACTCTACCCAGTGCAAGAGTGAGACTTTGTCTCAAAAAAAAAAAAAAATGATATACATATACCAAGGAGTACTACTAAGCCATAAAAAGGAATGAAATAATGTCTTTTGCAGAAAGTTGGAACTGGAGACCATTCTCCTAAGTGAAGTATCTCAGGAATGGAAAAACACATAATTGTCTTTTGCAACAAGTTGGTAGGAACTGGAGACCATTAGTAACTGGAGACCATTCTCCTAAGTGAAGTATCTCAGGAATGGAAAAACATACAATCCCTAATAACTGAGCTAAATGATGGGCACACACAGGCACAAAGAGATATAAAGGAAGTTGGAATCCAAGAAGCAGGGAGCAGGGAAGGGAGGTGAAGAATGAAAACTTACCTGTTAGGTATGATTAACACTATTCTGGTAACAGGCATACTAAAAGCCTTGAGTTAAGCACTATACAATGTATCCATGTAACAAAAACATTCATAAGCCTTTATTATTTTGATTGAGGTTGTTGTAGCTATGATGACACCAAGGCACTCTACGCAGAGCAAGAGTGAGATTTTGTCTCAAAAACAAAAAAAAATAAAGTGGTATACAAATACCATGGAATACCTACCACTAAGCCATAAAAAGGAAGGAAATAGTGTATCCATGTAACAAAAACATTCATATCTCTTTATTATTTTGAAGTAAAAATACCCCTTAAAAGTAAAATTAGAGCCTCATTGAAATAACCAACTTCAACATCTCTCTTCAACCACTCCATTTTAGAACGTTACTTATTTTGAGCATAGTTCACAAGCAAAACTCCCTTCTTTTGTATGCATTCATTAAAAAATTATGAGTTATGACATTAAGGTAAGTGTCTCTGCTGCATCAATTAAAGATCATTCAACAAGGTTTTACAGGATGCCTATCATAACACAAACATGCTTCTGAAAACATTACTTTGTAAAAAGGTATACATTTTATAGTATTGGAATTTTTTTTTTTTTTGAGACAGTCTCACTATGTCACCCTGGGTAGAGTGCTATGGCGTCATAGCTCACAGAAACCTCAAACTCTTGGGCCCAAGAGATTCTCTTGCCTCAGCCTCCAGAGTAGCTGGGAATACAGGCACCCACTGCAATGCCCAACTATTTTTTGGTTGCAATTATCATTGTTGTTTAGCAGGCCTGGCCCGGGCTCAAACCTGACAGCTTTGGTATATGTGGCAGGCCATCTACTCACTCAGCTATGAGCACCGAGCCGTATAGTACTGGAATTATTTAAAAGTTTATATTCATCTTTTAGCATGATAAATAAGTGGACTTTTTGTTAATTCAGTGCTTAACTTTAGTAACTTATCAGGATCACTGCCGGGGGGAGGGAGTCTTGTGAAAATACAGATTGCTGGGCCTAACCCTAGAGCTTCCTATTCCTAGATTTCAAGGGGAGCCTGAGATTTTTCCAGAGAGTTCCTAAGTAATGCTTCTGCTGCTGGTCTAGGGAAGACACTTTGAGAATCACTGTTAACCTGTAACAGTTCCAATCATTTAGAACAGGTAAGACAGTATACATCTAATCTGCATGGGGTCGGGGCAATACTTTTTTTTAGTGCTGCTTTAATTTCTTCTTATTACAGAGCCAGGGAAGAGTAGGCCCCAAAAGAAAGCAAGGTCTGTTTTAGCTAATGACCCAGGATTTTCTACTCAACCTGCTTAATCCAATCTTGTCCAATACAGGTAACCTCAACTCCAGCACACCTTAAGCAGAAGACAAAAGAACAAAACCAAAATCTGAAAGTAAATGGAAAACACATCACATACACCTCAAACACAACGAACCACCGTCATCTATCAGATGTGCCCAGAAATACTGGCAAGTTTCCAAAAGAGGTTAGCATACAAATTTCTGCCTATCACTAGATAAAATTTGTCAATTACTGACAACAATCTTATGGCATTTTGAAGAACTCCAATGTACAGACAGTTCCAGATTTTTAATATCTAAAAAGTGAGACATTACATTTTGACTTTTATCTATGCCAGAAAATAACCATAATTTTAAATTCCTTTTCTTACAGGAGAAGATATTGTGCTATAACAGATTAGTACTTTAGAAATTTAAGGAAATGATCCAGATTTCAAGGGAATTCAACATATTTAGACTTTTGCAATTTCCACCATGATGCCAATTTGTTCCATGGTACATGAATTCTTAAAAAAAAAAAAAAAAAAAAAAAGGAAAAAACATCAAGAGCTTTTTCTGTCGCATACCACCTCCAAAATAAGTTTTTTCTTTAAATTTGTTAGAAAATTTTCCTATTAATAAATATCCATTAAATGCTTACTAATGCTAATCCATTCAATGCTAAATACATTTCATTTAATCCTTTTGATCAATTAAATCCCAAAGGAAGGTAGAATCTTCAATTTACAAATGATGAACTAAGGCTGAGAGTAGTTAAACTGGCCAAGATGAAACTAACACATGTTACTGGTAGATCCAGCGTTCATACTTGGACTAGGGTGACCGTTACCAACTATTGTCACATAGCCTCTCAAGACATTTTGATTCCTACTGGTTAACAATAAAAGGTTCTACATTATTTCATTTAATCCTTTCAAAATTCTATGTGACCTTCATCATTTCATCAGGAGGGCATTTGCAGCATGAGAAGTTTGATCTGACTTCAAAGATCATGTTGTTTCTAGTCAGTGCACTTAACATCTTCCTAAACTAACCTCCTCTGTAAGTATTCCTATATTTTTAATGTGCATGAACAGAATGGGATACATACTCTGGCTGTGGCTTATTGAGACTATAAGCTCTAATCTTCATATATTCCAATATTTTTACAGTTATTAGTTTGGCATCCCATATTGGTTCATATTCAGGTTTAATTGAGAGCCAGGAAGGTATCTTGAGCCCAGGATTTTAAGTTTGTAGTGAGCTATGATTGTCCTACTGCACTCCAATCTAGGACAGGTGACACTCCAATCTGAACAAAAATGAACAAAAAAGGCTTAATTTAAGTATCTTAGTATTCTATATACCATTAGCCATTTTAAGAATGTTCTGCCCATGGTGGCACCTGTAGCTCAGTGGGTAGGGTGCTGGCCACAAACACTGAGGCTGGCAGGTTTGAACCCAGCCTGGGCCAGCTAAACGACGACGACAACTGCAACAACAAAAAAAATAGCTGGGCGTTGTGGCAGGCACCTGTAGTCCCAGCCTTGGGAGGCTGAGGCAAGAGAATCCCTTGAGCTCAAGAGTTTGAGGTTGCTGTGAGCTGTGATGCCATAGCACTCTACCCAGGGTGACAGCTTTAGACTGTCTCAAAAAAAAAAAAAAAAAAAAAGATGTTCTGCCCAATTAAAATAAACCCTAAAGGTAAAATTCCAATCTCAAATAATGGTATACCCAAGATTCCAAATTGTATTAGCTGAGTGCTCATTTTTACACCATCTAAAGTTTGAGGAAACATTTTTTCTTGCATCTTTGTTATTATCATTGATGAAATCATTGTGGGTATATTACTGTATTAACGATACCCTTGAAACATTCTACCAAAGATTTTCTTCAAAGTCATCATGAATAATTAATGAAAGTCTTTCGGTGTCAACTGCTTTGTACAAACAAAAATATTCTAAGTCTATGCCTTTCCCTCTTTTCCAAATCATTCATCTACAGCAGTGGTTCTCGACCTTCCTAATGCCTCCTAATGCCGCCACCCTTTAATAGTTTCTCATGTTGTAGTGACCAACCATAAAATTACTTTCGTTGCTACTTCATAACTAATTTTGCTATTGTTATGAATCATAGTATAAATATCTGATATGCAGGATGTATTTTCATTGTTACAAAGGGGTTACAACGCACAGGTTGAGAACCGCTCATCTATAGAGAAGGAATTCACTCTCTATATACATACATTTAGACAAATAACTTCATTTTTTTGTCCTCCAACAAGTATTTAGTTCCTTTTTCTATAATTAACTCTTAGTGAATCTCTGCTGGTTTGAGTACACAAATTGGTCATAATTTAAAATACATTTTAGAAAAACTCTGGACATTTTTTAATAAGTCTCTTTAAACATCAAAATGTTTTTTAACTATGTTCTTTGAATTCAAAGATGTCCAGTCCTTGATTAATGTTTTGTATTAAACCATGTAACATCAAATATAAGAAAATATTTTTTAAAATAGGCTCTACAAAAAATATACCTTAACAAAACCTAGATATAAAACCTCTGTCCAAATCTAGAATTTGAGACTTATCATTTTAAGGCATTAATAGCTAGAATAAGTGGTAGGAAACTTGAACTTAGCAAATTGAAAAATCTTATGAGTTTTATACTTGAAAATGTCTTTTATATATCGCTTCTCGGCCTTTTGGCTAAGATCAAGTGAAAATGTCTTTTATAAATAAAAACTTATACAACTGTGTGTGGTGGCTCATGCCTGTAATCCTAGTACTCTGGAAGGCCACAGCAAGAGGATCACATGAGCTGAGAAGTTCTAGACCAACCTGAGCAAGAGCCCAACCCTGTGTCTACCAAAAACAGAAAACAGCCAGGTGCTGGGACTACTTGGGAGGCTGAAACAAGGGCAGCACTTGAGTCCAGGAGTTTGAGGTTGCTCAGGACTTCAGCCTAGGTAATGAGTGAGACTTCATCTCAAAAAATAAAAGCTTGTACAGGGTTCACACTTTGCTTTTTTTTTTCTTTTGAGAGTCTCACTCTGCTGCTCAAGCTAGAGTGCCACGCCATCAGCCTAATTCACAGCAACCTCAATGCCTGGGCCTGGCTAAGTTTTCTACTTTTTGGTAGAGACAGTGTCTTGCTCTTGCTCAGGCTGGTCTTAATCCGCCTCCCCACTCCCACCCCACCAGCTCAAGTAATCATCCTACCTCAGCCTCCCAGAGTGCTAGGATTACAGGCTTCACCCACCATGTCCTGCCATTTTTGGTTGTTGCTGTTCTAGGAAAAACTTAGAGAACATGAATGTACTTATCAAATTTTTAGGCTACAAAATAGGGAATCAACACACTTAAACTTTTAAGAGATACTTTAAGAAATAAAACAGCCCTATTTTATGTAGGGAGTAGACAGAAAATAATGGCTGACTAAATTCTACATAAATACATAGGTCTTTTTTTTTTGAAGTAAACTTTATTAACCAATCACAGATCTAGTCATGTTTTGAGCATATGTGATTTCAGTATCAGTGAGGAATTAAAAAACAGTTGCTCCCAGAAAATAGCCTTCAACCCTTGTCACACCTGAGCATATCCTAACCACTAGGACTAAATAGCCCAGCTGGTCAAAATAGTTAAAAGCTTCAGCAAAAGTGAAAATACATTAAAACTCAAACTCAAACACTGGTGTCCTAGTGCCTCATGTAGTTTATTGGTAGTTATTATCCACATTTCTATAAATATAAACATTCTAAGTGACCATCACTAGTGCAGGTACATTTAACATATGAAAGCTCCACAGGAAGCTACTTCATTTTGTTTGTAACAAGAATTAAGATTCCAAAAACTCAGTTGTGCCACTAAAATATAATAATAACCAAAACAAACCCTACTAGAAAAAGTGAATCTCTTCCGGTGATTTTCAGAACTATTGGCTTTACACATACAAAGTATGCTGATTTAATAATGTATGATCACATAGGTAATAATAAGATAAAGGTCTTTCCTCCTCATTGAAGTTCTTACAATTCCAATGTAAACAGCATCAGATTTTCATAAAACAGCTTTGCTACTTTCCCCTTCATTTTCTATAATTTTAACTGTTATCGGTAGTACTGTACCATTTCTTCCTTCATATATCAGGACTGGACAGTTACATAACACTCTGAAATTTGTAAACAAAAAATTAAAGCTCAGAACACATATAGGGTATCTTTTACATTTTCATTCCACAGTACATTAAGTGTTCTTTATAAAGCTTTTGCTCCTCTCAACATATTACAAAAATATATGAAAAACCATGTATCTGTTTTCAGCCAGCAAATATTAACAATTATCTCAAAACTGGAATATTTTAGATCATATAATTCCATCCATCCTCTTGACTGAATTCGTCAATTGCTTTCTTCATAAATTCATATGCATTTATTAGTTTACATGTCCTATTCATTACATAAGTAAATTATTTTAGGTTCTTCAAGTGAAAGTGCTTCTGACAACAAACTATTTCTATAATTGCCCTAAATCCCCCAAAGACATTGTTTTAAACCTGTGTAGAAAAATGCATAGCTATTTCTAAAAAGACTACACACCAAAACATGCTTTGTCAGAAAAACTAACCCATGCACTTGAATATACCCCAAATGTCTTATTTTCATTAAAGTTAGGCTAACTTAAACAATGAGAATCAAGATATATCATTAAATTGATTCTTAGAAAAATGTCAAAAATCATTTGGCCAAAATTTTAAAAAGCAACACCCCTGCTTGTTCCTTACATTAAAAAAGGGCTGTTTGGACCAATGTGATCAATATAACTGCATTTATATTAATCTAGCTTAACATTTCCACTCACTACCATTTTACCATAACATACAAATCCTTATAATTCCCTTGCAAAGGATTCCCCCCAAAAGATATAAGCACAAAACAGTAGGCAGATACTCTCCAAAGTTTTATTTCACTAACTTCAGGTCAAATTTCCACAATTGTGCTCTGCTCAATTTATTATCCTTGCTTGGCTTCCCAAAATGGTAGTACCAAAAGATTTGTAAGTCAGGGAGAAAAGACCACTTTAAGAAGCACTGCATTTACTCATCTTCCACAAGGCAACAGAGCTGAGCATCTGATTGTTCAACAAAACAAAACTTTAATAGCATCCAGGAGGGCAGACAGGAAAACCAGACTGTAGACACTCTTCGATTTGTCAAAATCAAACCAGAGAAAACCTACTCCACAGAAATAAAAGGCTGATATTCATCTTTTCTTTTTCTGTTGTCGCAACATTTTTCTTCTTTTAATTATCATATCGTGTAGTTTCTCAAGTCCTTCCTTTAGTCCATCTCCTATGATTGCACAGGTCGGCTGCAAATGCCAAGGAGTTGATGAACTCAGTTCACCCATTGCTAACAATTTCTCAATTTCTGAAAGAGACAACGAGTTTCTCAAGTCTTGTTTGTTAGCAACTATAAGTACAGGGACTCCCTGATTTTCTGATATCCTAGTTATTTTATGAAGTTCAGTTTTGGCTTCTTCCATCCTTTCGACATCAACTGAGTCCACAACAAACACAATGCCATCTGTGCATCTGGTATATGACTTCCACAGTGGCCTTAATTTCTCCTGACCACCTACATCCCAGAAGTGAAAAGTGACTGTTTTAGAATTTCCTAAGGTTACCTTAATTTTCTCAGAGTTAAATCCTTTGGTAGGTACAGTATTTACAAATTCATTGAACTGCAGCCTGTATAAAACAGTTGTCTTTCCAGCACAGTCCAAACCCAGAATAACAATGTGGAAGGACTGAAATGAAGGCAAGCTGGACAGGATAGAAGTCTGGTCTGACAGTCCATTCCCCATTTCCAGCTGCAATAAGTGTCCCAAATTGAAATGCTTTCTTCTTATTGCTTTAGAACTTCTCTTCCTAGGTGATCAGCTATAAGACTTCTGGAACGGGGAAGGAGGAATGAATAAGTTATTCTCATGAAACAGATTTAAAAGGATTTTCTCTAATCTTACTAAAATATTCAACACGAGGAATTTAAAACTTACTTCAGTAAACAAACCAGATAACATATGAAACATACGCAATCCAAGACAAATGACGGAATAATTATGATTAGAATGCTCCGATTTACTTGTCGTAATATGCCCCCCTGGGTCCCCAAACCTTAAAGACCTCATTCCGGATAAAACCCAGTCACCAGTATCTGGTCTAAATCGGCTTAACCACCCAAGTGCCTTCTTTTGGCAGAGAACTAATAACATAATCCTATCTTGGGGATCTAATTCCACTGTTACCACCCCATTCCCCGAAACAAGAACGTCTCACCTCCCAAATCAGCGTCTGGGTCCCAAGAGAAAGCATTGGCAGGTGCTTCTACGCGAGGCGCCGGACGCCGCGTCGGTTCTGCTTGGCTCTCAGGGCAGCTCCGGCTCTGGCAGCCGAGGAACTCGAAACCTCGGGCTCAGGTTCTGACCACGCCCACTCCTCGCTGCCCTCCCCTGTTCCGAAATCCCATTGGTCACCCGCCCCAGGGCAGACAGGCAACTCCCGCCCCGCACCCTAATTGGTGAGGTAACTGCCGCTCCCAGCGTGGCGGAGCAGGGCTTTCTCTCTCGGTCCACCGGCACCACCTGTTGCCCTTAAGTTAGAAAACAAGGCGCTCTCAGAGGGAGCCGAGCGGCCCCTGCAGGGGAAAGGGAGCCTCGGACGGTCAGGTCGCCGCCGGCTCCGCCCGCCCTGGCGCACCTGCGGCTCGGCCAACTGACGCGGAGCGCGGGCTCTCACATCCGGGGCCCGCAGTCACCGCCAGCGTATTAACCCTTCGTGCACTGGCCCGCGGGTGTCTGCTGTGGGGGTACCAACCCCGCGGGCGCGAAAGGTCGAAGCTGCGGGCCCCACCAGGGCGGGCCCACCCTCCCTGCAGCAGGATCCCGTCGCCGCGCCCCTTCGCACTCGGCCGGCTCTTCTCCCTCAGCTAGGCGTGGCTCCGCAGCCTCCGGCCCCGCTGCGGCTCACCTGGCAAACGTCCTTGCCTCGTCCGGACTCACCGTCCCTCAGCTGCTTGAGAGCCGCGCTGACACCTGTGCGTGGGCACCAGCGAGGCCTGGGAGGGAGGTCGAGGCACACAAGACACCCCTGCCAGGGGCGCCGGGCGGGCGCCGCGAGCCAGGCAGCCCTAACGGTGCTCGCCGGCAGCTCCCTGCGCCTGCCGTGGCCCCGCCCCCTTTCTGCGCGGAGCCCGGGCTCCGGCCAGTGGGGGGCGCGCAGGAGCCGGGTCTCCTAGCAACGCCAAAACAAGGTCACGTTCGAACCCACCGGGCGCCGGCTCTCTGCGAGGTCGGCTGGGGCTTCCGGCCACTGCCTGGAAGCGGTTGCTCCAGGGAGGTTTTCTGCCGCCGCCCGCTAGCTTCAAGCAGGCACCGCCCTAAACCGCCTTTCCGCAGGACACCGCAGGGCGTCCTTTGAGCAGAGACCACGTGACGTAAGGGCAGGGATTCCAGGGACTACTGGACGGGCCGTCCCTTTATATAACGAGGTGACGTGGAAGTATTGCAGAAGTTGTTCTAAGCAGCCCGGAGCTTGCTGGGTTGGTAACGCACCTTCCTTTTGTAAAGCAAATGAACTTTCTCTTTCCCACGTGATTCCAGCAGCATCCCGGGGACCTGGGGACCGGTAGAAAAATCCCAGTATCTTTTTTTTCAATTTTTTTTTTTTTTGGACAGATTCTCACTTTGTCGCCCTGTGTAGAGTGCAATGGCGTCACAGCTCACAACAACCTCAAACTTTTGGGCTCAAGCGATTCTCTTGCCTAAGCCTCCAAAGTAGCTGAGGCTACCGGTGCCCGGCTATTTTGTTGTAGTTGTCACTGTCGTTTAGCAGGCTCCAGTGTATGTGGCCGGCGCCCTAACCACTGAGCAACAGGTGTGGAACCTATACCAGTTTTTGTTTCTTTTTTTTTTTTTGAGACGGAGTCTCGGGCCGTCACCCTGGGTAGAGTGCTGTGGCGTTACAGCTCACAGCAACCTCAAACTCTTGGGCTTAAGTGATTCTTCTGCCTCAGCCTCCCAAGTAGCTGGGATTACAGGTGCGGGCCACAACACCAGGCTAATTTTTGGTTGTAGTTGTCATTGTTGTTTGGCAGGTCCGGGCTGGATTCGAACCCTCCATCTCTGGTGTACGTGCCTAGTGCCCTAGCTGCTGAGCTACAAGCATCAAGCCCCTATCTCAATATTTTTGAGAAAATTTTTTGCAGATGAGAAAATGCAATCTGAGAGGAACATACATCCTAGGAACTAGGAACATACGTATTTATTTACAAGCACTACTAGGCAATTCTCATTGTTAACCAAGTTTGGAAAACTATAATAAACGCAGAGGTTCACAGAGTCTCTAGGATCTCAGGAATTTTTTCATGGTGCCTCATGCCTAATCAAATATCATAAAATCCCATTTATTTTATGCTATTTTTATTTCAGATTATTATGGGGTACATACATTTTGGTTACATAGTTGGCTTTTGTATGGGTAAAGTCAGA